>QRFJ01000068.1:1171082-1242378 GCA_006176705.1 Cocos nucifera | reverse complement strand
TTTTTTGAAATTCAATTCTGGGCTCGTTTGAAGTCCATTTTGCTTGAAATTTATTTCATCTAAACCAGAAAAATAAGATCTTGACATTGGTGGCCTTCTTTCTTGCATAAGATTAATAAAAGTATCAATTTTTAAATAAATAGATTAATTTATTTTATAATTTAATATTTTTATTAGTATATTTTTACCACTTATCACACCCCCCAACTTAGTCATTGCTAGTCCCTTAGCAATGTTTTATTTAATTCCATGTTTCAATAAGATTATCCATCATAAAGATAAAATTTAGGATTAAAGGTCAAAAAGTTTAGAAAATACTGCTAACTAAGCATTGAGCTTCAGAAGCAAATTTTTTAGTCAATACAATTAAAAACTTTCTTATAGTACATTAAAGATCTATAGCACTTGTGTTCGTGATGACTAACTTTAGCATTTTAGTATTAAATTAAAAGAACAAAAGTATCTTCTCTTATCTCCTATTTTGGTCAATTTTCTATACATTCTCAATTTTATACTCATGAATTAAGGTAGCTTTCACACTGCCTTTCTCTTTTTTTTTTTTTTTTTTTTACTATGCTGAGCATCCTGGCCTTCTCTTTACCATTTTACGTGAATTTTCATACTTAACCTAGGTGCAGAGACCCAGTTACTAGGCTTTGGGCAATCCACATATACTCTATCTTTTGCATTTTATTTTTAGGCAGGTAGCTCTTTCCTTAAATTCAAGTTTCTTTGATTAGAATGTATATTAATTACCAATTTTTAGTGATAATTGAATCCCCAGTTGGTCTTATAATCAATACCTACTTTGCCTTGTTAGTGTGCATGTGCAATAAAAAGTGCTAATAGTCTTTTAATGACCTAAGTAGGCTGCTAAAAGTTGACTAACTAGTCTAATTTTTTAACTCATTACATTCATTAGCAAATAATTCTATCTTTTATCACTTATCCAGTTTATCTTGGGCAAGATTTTCTTCTTGACACATAATTTTTTTTTTTTTTTAATTATTGTTCTACATTATCTTAAAGGAGAAAGAAAAATAAAGGATGCAATAAAGGATAGGAAGGAATACACCTGATTTGGTTCAGTCTGGTTCATTGGAGCTTCGAAATTTTGCTTGAGCTCTCATTGATTTTTCTGCAAAATTGAAAATACACACCAGAGCAGTAAAAGAGCAACAATAAATTACTAAAAAATAAAAGAAAAGAAAAATGATCAAAACTAAAAAGAAAAGAAACAACCTATCTAATAATTCTAATTTATAGTCTTCAGCTTGACTTTCTTTGAGTTCTAAAGTGGATCAATTTGGTGCCACTTCAATTGAAATACTTTCATGTTTGATTGCATCCTCTTTCAATTTGACATTGCTCACTTTTATAGTCTCAAACCTATTTTCTACAGAATTCTCATATAATGGATTGTCAATAATATCAATTAGAAAACAAGTTTGATTATCATCAGGATATTTAGTATCTTTAAAAATATTAAAAATAACTTGTTCATCTTGGACTCTAAGAATTAATTTTCCTTGTTGAACATCTATTAAAGCTCCTCCAGTAGCTAAAAAGGGTCTCCCTAAAATAAGGGATACATCATAATCTTCTCCCATATCAAGAACAATAAAATCAATAGGGAAAATAAACTTGTTTACCTTTACCAAGACATCCTCTACTATACCTCTTGGATATTTAATGGATCTATCAGCTAATTGAAGAGTAATAGTGGTAGGCTTTGGTTCTCCTAGACCCAGCTTCCTGAAAATAGAAAAAGGCATGAGATTAATGCTTGCTCCTAAGTCACATAAAACTTTATCAAAACTACAATCAGCAATAATGCAGGGGATAGTAAAACTCCCTGGATCTTTTAACTTCTGTGGTAATTTATTTTGAAGTATTGCTGAGCATTCTTCATTCAAATTTATTCTCCCATGCTCCTTCAGTTTTTTCTTATTTGTTAAGATTTCTTTGAGAAACTTGGCATACCTTGGCATTTGAGTAATAGCATCTACAAAAGGAATATTAATATGTAAATTCTTTAGAATTTTGAAAAAATTAGAAAATTCCTTATCTGGATGCTGTATTTATCTTTTTGGGAATGGTAGTGGCGGCACGTAGGGCTTCACATTTGGATCGGCAAATCGTATACGTGAAGACCATCCATCTGCTGGTTGTTTTGGTGACTGACGAATTTGAGTTGATGGTTCCTTATTTGTAGTTGGCGCTTCAGTCTCATTCTTCTGATGTGGCTCCTCCAGCTTTGTACCACTTCTTAGGGTGATAGCATTGACTTGCTCCCTTGGATTTGTCTCCGTATTGCTTGGCAAGGATCCCTGAGGTCTCTCGAAGATTATTTTAGCCATTTGACCTATTTGCATCTCCAAATTTTGAATTGCTACTGTTTGGTCCTGCCTAAGTTTGGCTTCCAAATTTTTTATAGTTGCTTCTTGGTTTTGCATAAATTTGACCATCAGCTCTTCCATGTTGGACTTCTTTTCAGGTACTTGAAATCTCGGGGGTGGCTGTTGTGCTGCATTTTGATTGCTCCATGAGAAATTTGGGGGCTGCCTCCACCCTTGATTGTATGTGTTGGAGTAGGGATTATTTTATTGTAGCCTGAAAAAATTACCAATATAATTAGCTGTATCAGTTATTTTAGCAAAAGGATTACTTGTCTGGCAATTGCTCGTATCATATCCTCCTCCACACAGGTCATAAGTAATGCTCTGAATATGCATAGCTGTTCCCTTTAAGTTGTTGACTTCGGCTCTAAGGGCTGCAATTTCAACTAGTAAGGTTGGCACGCAATCTACTCCCTGCACAGCTACTAGTCTTTTTGGCATCATGCGCTCTATCTGCCATTGATAGCTATTTGATGCCATCTCATCGATCAGATCGAAAGCTTCTTCCTCCATTTTTTGATTAATGGTTCCTCCTACTGCTGCATCAATCATAGAATGATTAGTAGGAAATAAACCATTATAGAAAGTTTGTACCTGAAGCCATACGAGTAGTTGATGATGTGGACAACTCCTCAGCAGTTTCTTGAAATGCTCCCAAGCCTCATATAATGTCTCCATATCCATCTGCATAAAGGAAGTGATATCTGTGCGCATCTTGGCAGTCTTGGAAGGTGGAAAGTACTTAGCTAAGAATTTTTGTGCTAGGACATCCCAAGTTGTGATAGAATTTGCAGGAAGAGAATGAAGCCAACTCTTAGCTTTGTCCCGTAAAGAGAAAGGAAATAACCTTAATCTAATAGCATCATCCAACAGCCCATTAATTTTAAAAGTATCATAAAGTTCAAGAAAATTAGAAATATGGGCATTCGGATCATCATGCACGTGTCCATTGAATTGGACAGTTGATTGAATCATCTGGATCATCGCCGATTTTATTTCAAAGTTGTTTGCTCGTACAGATGGTCTCCTGATGCTCGAAGCTCATCGGCTATAGATGGTGTGATATAATCATGTAATGGATGATGTACAGATCGAATAGCTTCATGCTGTCCTTCAGTCGCCATATCCAATCCTAAATTGATGTCATTAGGATCTTCAATTGCTATGTTTCTCTCTTATTGTAGTCTTCTAATAGTTCTTTCAATTTCTAGATCTAAAGATAGTAAGTTACTATGTCCAGTATGTGTCATGCACTAATTTTTTTTTTTAAAATAATAAAAATTAAAAATAAATTTCTAAAGTAAAGATAGGATCAAAATTTCAATATTGTTTTAGACATAATCCCCGGCAACGGCGCCAAAAACTTGATGCGTGCTAATTTATAGCTATGACAAATGCACCAGTCGATCAACTAATAAAGTGAATGAGTAGAGTATCATCCCTAGAGGATTGGAAAACAAGTACTGAAAAGCTCTTTCCTATGCTTTATTTAGAAGATCAATTTATGAGAATAAAAAATTAAAAAAAATAAAGAAAATAAAAAAAATAATTAAAAGTTTTTAATTAAATAGAGAGAGTGTAAATTATTAGGATTTTAAACTCAAGAGCAATGGATTACTTAGCCAATCAGTTCACCAACTCAGTCAATACAATATTCAGATTTTTAGATTAATTTTATTTCATGTGATGGTGGAGTCTCCTAATGTATTCACTATCCTTTGGTCCAGGCATAGCAAACTTATTAATATTTATTAATTATCCTTTGGTCAAGGTGTAATTTAAATAAATATTAATGCATTAGATTTTGTGAAACCCTCTAATTAAAATATGCTACGTCCAAAGCGTACTAAAATTTTCGCATGCATATGAATTCTAATTTGATTCATAATATAAGATATATAATCAAGAAGCATTAACATAGATGTACTTGGTCCGTAACATCTATGCTCATCAGATCAATTAGAAGATGGCCAGTAATCTAAAAGCATTAAGATCATATTTATATACTCCTCATGAATAAAATTTAAAAATAAATCACACTAAATATTGCATCAAAAGAGTGGCTACACCTTAGCCTTAGTAAAAGAAAATTTAGTTCATGATAACAAGTTCAAAAATAGCAAATAAAATAAAAAGCATAGAGAAATTAGACTGTTTGATTGCTGAAATTGATTGTCTACTGCTCTTGATGTGGAGAACTTGGCAAAGAAGAAGAGGCTCCTTAATCGATGTCTTGATCGTCGAAAGAAATCAAAAATCCTTTTTAATTTTCTTACAAATCACTCTTCTCTTTCTACCTCTCTCCTCTCTCTTTCTCTCTCTCTCTATTTCTCCCTCTCTCTCTTTCTCCCCATCTCTCTCTCTGTCTCTCTCTCCCTCTCTGATTTTTTTTTATTTCTCACGGCAACAACATGTTTTTATAGATAAAGAGTTAGATTTTCCCCCAAAATTCATCAAAAACAGGTTTAAGACTCCCAAAATAACTCAAATTAAGATCTGGGTAATTCTAGCCATTAGATGTTGATCAAACGGTCCAAAAACCACTCAAAAATCTCTTAAAATAACCTAGATCAAGTCGGATTTAATGCTAGCCATTGGATCAACCGTTGGATCGAATTTGGGCCATCCGATTGCGTAGAAATAAGCCTTCTGATCTATAGTTTAACTTCGGGATGAATCTCAATCGTTGGATCTCGATTGGGAGCTATGGATGCCATCCATCAGTGCCTTCATTTCGACCGTCCGATCGAGTTTCAGTGAAAACCGCCCGTTGGATCAGCCAAAATTCCCAAATTACCCTCCATGGACCATGCGCGAGCCCGATGTTGCATGGACCGGTGCATTCTTCAGCCAATCAGAGCACTTTTCCTAATGTGAAATGCCTAAAATACCCTCGGTTGGTTCACCGTGCGCTGCAAAAAATACTGACGTCATCCTAACGTCAGCAATGTGTCGGCGGTTTTTTTTTTTTTTTTACAATTCAAGTCTGGGCTCGTTTGAAGTCCATTTTGCCTAAAATTTATTTCATCTGAACCAGAAAAATAAAATCTTTACATTGGTGGCCTTCTTTCCTACATAAAATTAATAAAAGTATCAATTTCTAAAGAAATAAATTTATTTATTTTATAATTTAATACTTTTATTAGTATATTTTTACCACTTATCAGTTGTATGCCATATGCGTTGGTTATTCTCATAACCAAGTGGTATGGAGACACTGGTATGGTATCTAGGTGAGATATAGGAGTATATTTGCACTGAATGTGATCAATATAGGACTCTACTGTCAAGAATATCTAGCTAAGGAAAATGGATATAAGTGTCCCTCCGATCTGAGATCGCTACGGTGACTTGCGAGCAACTCACTATACTTTGGTGCTGGACTGCATGTATTTCTAATATAGGTAATGAAAGATTTTTGGGTATAGTGAAGTACTTGTAGTGTCGGTGTGCAAGTCAAGATGGGATTGACCACTCTTGATTAACTTCAAAAAGAGAATGTCTCACTATATTTCAATTTAGCAAAACCTAGGCCTAGGTAATCCTCGTAAGGTGTCATGGAATTTGCAAAATTTTGAGACACAATAGAGATGACTTGTATGAGTATTTGACAGCATACTCGAAGTTTTCTTGAGCATTATTGGTTATAGGGATGAATTACACGGTAACCATGGGCTAGGGTTCTAAGAATGTTGCTTTGCATACATTCGACCTATCCAGACGTCGGAAACCATTGCTAGATGGTAACTTTGATTGATATAAAAATTGGTTTCTATACTACCAACTTAGGTTCAAACCTATGGACTCACACATATAAGAGCTTGTAACCTGATCGGATGGTTAATCGATGATTGAGAATCATTTTGAGGTCAAATATTCAATAAGATTGATGTTTGACCTAATGCAAGTGTTGTAGGAGGATCGATTAGCAATTGAATTGCTAGTTGGCTTAATTTGATTGAGCAATCAGATCGAGATCAAGTCTAATTAAATTAGATTCAATTAAAATTGATTTTAATTTAATTAGATTAAGTCTAATTGATTTATTGGATAAGCTAATTGCAAGGGAAGAATAATTTCTTATTTGACTAGGACTTGGGTGCACCTGATTGACTTAGGATTTAAATCAGATTTAAATCTTCATTTAATCTAATTTAATTAGACTTTCAGTTGGACTAGGATTACCCTTAATTAAGTTATATTTAATCTAGTTTAAATATGATTTAAATTAGATTTAAAATAATTTTGACCTAGTCAAACAAGAGAAGTCCCAATTGGATTGGGACTCTCTATCTTTCACTTGCACCTAAGAAAGCCCACACCATATTTTAATTTTAGATTTTTTTCTATGATTTCTACACCTAAGAAATGATTTCCCATACCCCATTATCTTAGGAATTAGATTTAAATTTGATTTGGTCAAAATTAGAAGAAAGTTGGAAATTATTTCGTACTTGGAAGAGTCTTCTTTGATCCAAACTCCTCCCTCCCTTGTGCGCCAACTCTACCCATGCCCCTCTATCTTATTCAACCCTTTTTCTCTTGGTTTTGTACATGAGAATCAGTGGTTACACAAAAAAATAAGTGGAAGGGGCGTCCAACTCTCCTTTGACTAGGTTTTGACCTAGTCTTGCAATAAAAGGTGGATGCCACTTATGAGATGGTTTTAGGATGTGAAAAATCCTAAAAAAATTATGAAAAATCATAAGAAAAGGAGGAGAAGGTGTGGAGGATTTGTGGTCTCAATATTCTTGGAGAAGAGCCCTTAATTAAGACATCAAAGGTCGATGTCTTGAAGAAACAAGGTAAGAGAAGATTGTCTTCTCTTATATTTTTCTTTTATGTTTCTCTCTTTCTATTTTATTTATGATTTTTGTATGATAAAAATCTATGAGAGAGAGAGGAAGGGCTTGAGGAAAGATGGTGCTAAGATCCTTAGAGAAAAGGTCTTCATCTGGACATCAATCATTGATGTTATGAAGGCACAATGGTAAGAGAAGATTATCTTCTCTTTGTTTTTGTTTGAATATCTTCTTCTGAATATCTTTTTCTTCATTATTTTATATGATTTTTATATGATAAAGATCTGAGAGAGAGAAAAAAAGAGGGCATGGAATCTGTGCTCCAAGATGTTGGGGCATGGTGATTCCTTTTGGACATGATCTGATCATATCCTGATGCGAGAAGAAGAGAAGAAGGTCTTCTCTTAGGGTTTCCTTGAGAGCCCTTCTTCTAAATTTTATTTATGATATTTTTATGAGAAATATCTGATGGTGTGATTTCTAAAAAATTAGAAAAAAATCTAGAGGAGAAGGTCTCCTCTGATCCTAGCATAGAGGTATTTTCAGGACATCAACAGTTGATGTCTTGAAGGAGAAGATTTGTCTTCTCCTAGGGTTTTTTTCATATGTCTTTTTATTTCTATTTTATGGAAGATCCAAGGGTTGGATTTCTCCCTCATTCCTCCTCATATTCTTCATCTCTTGAACTGTCCAAGAGATATAAAGAACATGTATTTGATTAACCATCAAGAGGGATCCATGAGAAGCTAGCACTTCAAGCGGATCTTCGTTCGATGAACCTCCGATCGATATTGCAGGTTCGTGTTAATCACCTATAGAGGTCGAATGCTTGTGCAGCTCCAAAAGCAACAATGGATTCAACCACAAAGTTCTCGACCCGTGCAAAGGTAAGAGATCTGATCTCTTGGTGACCTAGATGTGATCTAGGGTTAGATCTAGAATTGTTCTAGATTTAGGTATTGATATGATCAATACCATTTATGATTAATTTAATTTTAGATTTATATTTACATCATAACATATTATAGATCCTTGATGTAGGGTTTTATAATTTGATTACATGCATGTTATAGATTAAATAATTTAATCTATGTCTTCTGCTGCTTTACATTTTGAAAAAGTTTTGAAATCTATGCATGAAACCCTGCATGTTTCATATATGATCTAACTTGGTGAAGTCAGTGGGAGGATCCAAATTGGCAGGTTGATTATTCTCAAAATAGTTAATAAAATTTTTTAAAATTATTAGATTCTTAAAATGATAAACTTATGGGGATAACTAAATCATAGCCTCTCATCAAGTTGAGTGATAATGGGTCCATTAGTTTAATATATTAGATGTGTGCCCTAAAAGCCAGATTAGCTAAATACTTGTAATACACTTCTAAGGATAATTTTATAATTTTAACTATAAATTAATAAAAAAATTATTTTCTATCACAGTATGTATTTAAAGGATCTATGATACATCCTTTGAGTTAATGGTAATGATAATTCATATTTTCAAGAGTTGAAAATTTAAGACATGAATAATCATTATTAACTCATAAACAGCTTCCGACCATAGGATCATCACGAGGATGGTGATTGATCCAGAAGGTTGGTGTACGAATCGCTTTTCTTTATATAGATGAGTCTTGAGTCTACGGTGTGGAGACACCGGAGCGAGAGTATAGGTACTCGTTAGAGAACGAGGGCACTGAGCGTGACCACCTCGAGTAGTCATTAGGAAGTCTACCTTCTCGTCAATGACTGACTCGATGCTGCAGTAGTGTGTCTGGTTCTTTGACCTGAGATGCATCGGCAGTTCACCTTGAGGGTGTTATAGTTTGACTACACCATTACTCGATCTCCTAGCCATATGGAACCCTGAGGTGTATGTTGGCTATAGCATGTTCATTGTAGGAACTGGATTGCATCTCAAGATAGGAATCTATCTACCTCGGTGGTATAGAGGAGCAGCCCTATGATAATCATGAGAATTCAAGTCCAGAAGCCCATGGCCATGGTAGAGTGAAATAATAGAAAGAGTTTCTATTTAGATTTTCACATTGGACTCGAATCGAATGATTACATCATATGACAGAGACTAGGGTTTGACGAGTTCACCTTAACCCTAATCTGATCGGGGCTCAAGATAGAAGAACTTAATCACACAGGTAGCTGCACCAAGAGGTTCGCATTCAGCTCTGATGGGTTGCCACCATATACTGCTAGGTGTCACTGGTGGATTTTGGGAGCAATTAGAATGATTTAGATGATCGATCATTCTAGCTGTTCGAATCAGAAGAGTTCTGAGATCCATCGAAAGGAGTTTCGATGATGTCGATGATAGAGATCATGACATATCCCATTACCATACAGAAACTGAACCTAACTGGGTCACACAAACAAGGGTTTGAGAATCTGGTGATCATCAATTGAACTGATCTAGTTCAATTGATCTGAGATGAGATTCAATTAGGTTCAAGGAAATCGTGCTAGCACTCGATTGAACACTAACGTTCTTCTTACGTAATCTATCATGAAATCAAGTTGTCCTGACTGAGTCCAAATTTGAGTTTGTGCTCAATTCTTGTATCTTGAATGAGGTTTTTTTTTGTCTAACTGAAATAAGGTCTAGGTCAGATTAATTATAGAAATTAAATCCATTCATAGTCAAATTGGACCAGGGTCAAAAGTTGACCTATTTGAGAGAATTGAGGGTCACCTGATCAGATGCTTCTAAAATATTTTCTAAAAATTCTTTTGATCTAATTTTTGGATATGTAATAGGGCATATTGGGTGTACCAAATTTTATGATTTTTGGAGGTATCTAGACTAAGTTATGATAGAGTTTGATTTGGATTAAACTCTTGAGGGAAGAGTCCTAGGCGTAGTGGACTCTTCCTTATATACTCATGCCAACATCATTTTGAATCAATTTTTGTGACAAAACTAGATGGGATCTGGTAGTTTTTTGTGGAAAATAATTCCTAGAGTCCCTTTGATCAAATAATAAGTGATTTGATCAAAGAAAGACTCTAGATGGTGTTGGGTTTGAAAAACCTTTCTCACGCCATTGTGAAGCATCGCACGAAATATATTTTCCATGCCCAAAGAAGCCAGCTATGTAATATCCCACACCCCCTTTATCCTCTCTCTCCCTCTCTTCTACAAGCCTAAAAGGTTAGGCACAAATTTGAGTTGAAGGTGCAAGATTTTTGGCAGAAGATTCAAGATCTACGTGAAGGTGTTTATGAGACGGACAAGCAGCCTTCTCAAATTATTTTGAAGGTTCTTCAGAATAAATTCAAATATGATCTTTGGAGAAAAAATTCATGAGGAGAAGACATCAAGATTCTAACTTGAGTGGACACCGGTAGAGGCCAGGCGCTTGCATGGCTAGATCCAGAACCTTCCGGCAATCAGGATCATCATTGGGTAATAGGATTACCCAAATCAAGGTAAAATTAAATTTGATTTAATTTATCTTTTGATTTTTAATATTAAAATAATTAAGAATCAGATCTAAAATATCTCAAATCTGATTAGGATCAAGAAAAAATTTTTTGAAATATATCTCTTGATCTAATCAGATCTGAACGAACCTGGCCGAAAAATCAGGATTTTTCCTTCAACTGGTATCAGAGCCAAGGTTCTTCTAAATCTATTTTAGATCTAATTTTAAATTTTTATTAATTAAAAAATAAGTAATTTTAGATGTCACATGAGATGTGATCAGATCTGAAAATTAAAAAATTAAAATTAAATGATTTGGATCTAAGATTAGAAGATGCATGACTAGTTCTAAAATAGAATAGTTCTATAGAATAGTCTTGCATGTCATTTATTTAATTTGATTAAATCATATTTTAGATCTATTTATTTACTTTTTTTTATATTATAATTATTATAATAACATCTAAAAAATAAAAATAAAATTATTTAATTTTAAATCATATGAGATATGATTGATGCATGTAGACTAGTTGTAGAATAGTTCTATCTAGATTATTATTTTAGATATGATGATACATGAGATGTATGCAAAATATATGATTAGATCTATATATGATATATATGATAAGTATTGTAAGATTGTATTTGATGTTCCTGATTAAGGCGTTCCTCTTGGCCGTCCGGTCATAAGAACGAAGAAGGGTTTAAAGGCCCTCTCTTTCCATTCGATGGGGTGTTCTTATGATGTGTAGGGGTGCTGCGTGTTCGTCCTTAATCAGAAATCCAAAACTTACTTTCTGCAAAACCCTAGATCCTGAAACCCTAGGATTTATTGTGCATATTTTGTTTATGAACCCTACTTAATTAAGAATTAAGATTTATGGAATATTAATTAGGTCTAAAATTGAGAATTTCAGATCTAAGACATATTCATAATACTGGGTTCGGGCTTGGGTAGCTCAATTAGGTCTAAGCGGTTGATCAAACCGAATCAAGAGTTGGTTAGATGGGATCAACAATGCTTAAATTGACCAGCCTAATAGGATTAAGTCTGGGTCAAGATCGAGTCACGATCAAGCAAGACCTAATTAGGCTCAGAGGTTAGAGTCTGGATTGTAGGCTAACCCAATTGGTTCTGGCTCACTCAACAATTTGGTGTCTAAGGTAAGTTTGGCACATACGACCGACTGGTTTTTAATTGGAAGCTACTCGACCTGAATGCATTCTTGTACGAGTTAATGGCATATTCCTTCCACCGGTCTCACTTACCTGGCCATATCTGTTGACACAGTTCTGATCTGAGGTGGTCAATAATCCGAGCTAACCCATGCCACTAGGTTAGTCATAATTGTTATGACTAAGACCAAGTCTAGTTTAATGAGACCTGAATCAATTCTCCCTAAGAAAAGATTAAGTCTGAGGTCTTCCACCATTGTAGATGTGCGGGCCCTTCCCGGGGTTGATTGTTCTCGGCTGGATACAGTGGCTCAGTTGCACCGGGAAAAGATGCAACCATGTCTATTAGGCATTGGATGCTATGGGCTGGAGGATGAGTTGGGCTCAATATTTTGGATACGGTGAGAGACTCAATTAGGAACCCAGTCTATGCAAATGGTGGGTCTGACTTAACTAAGGAGTGGATCAATATTTTGGATACGGTGAGATTCATGAATTAGAGACCAAGTTTGGGTGCACCATGATTAGAGAATCATTGAACAAGAGTTGTTCACTCATTGGCTAACCCATCACCAATAACTGTTAGGTGAGGTGATGAGTCAGTTGGTGAGACCGCACCACCCACTAGAAATCATTAATCATGGAGATTTTTGCATCTCTACAGAGGGAGTGTAGGGATCCGAGAAAATAGTGGGAGCTAATTTGTTTAAAAATAAAATCCCTAAATAAATTGGTCAAGTCATAAATTACAGTATCTAACTAGAATCTTTGACTCTCTACAGGAAAATGTCTGCGTCCAACCCATTGGCACGTATCCTGGACACACATAGACTGACTGGACCCAATTATAAAGATTGGCTCAGGAACTACAAAATTATTTTGGGTTCCGAGAAGTTAACCCATGTATTGGACCAGGACCCTCCCACCTTACCAGCCCGTCCATCCACTGAACAGAGAGCGTCTCTGGAAAAATGGATAGACGAAGATAATAAGGCCAGATATTACATGTTGGGCTCGATGTCTGATGAGCTCCAGCGCCAACATGAAGATATCGGGACTGCTCGCCAAATGTTGGCTCACCTGCAGGAGATGTTTGGTGAACAGAGTCGCGCAGCCAAATATCAAGTCACGAAATGACTTTTTAAGGCTAAGATGCGTGATGGGCAGTCAGTCCAAGATCACTGTCTGACATGATGATCAAGGACATGGAAGAGCTTGAGAAGCTCGGTGTGAAGTTAGGACTTGGATCTGCAGAATGATATTATTCTGCAATCCTTGACTGATGCATATGGGCAATTCATCATGAATTACCACATGCATAAACTTCAAAATTCCTTGGCCGAATTAATGAATATGCTGGTTACCGCTGAGCTTTCTATGAAAGGTTCTAAAGGCTCAGTTCTTGCTATGGAACGGACTTCTTCCAAAAGAAAGTCTTATGGAAAGAAAAAGAAGTCTGTGAAAAAGCAAAAGGTGGAAGGATCAAAGAAGAAGAAGGCAGAGCCGAAGAAGAAAGGCCGATGTCAAAGGAAAGTGTTTCCATTGCAACAGCGACGGCCATTGGAAGCGGAACTGCCCTACTTACCTGGCCACCCTGAAGAACAAGAAGGAAGGTCCTTCTGGAGGTATGCTCGTTATTGAGTCTAACCTTACGGTTTCTTCTGCATCCAGTTGGGTGCTTGACTCTGGTTCTAGTGCTCATCTGTGCACTTCCATGCAGGGTCTTGAGGATAGCAGGAGGCTGAGGGATGGAGACATGATCCTACGCATCGGTAATGGAGCAAGAGTTGCTGCAGTAGCCGTGGGAACATACCCTCTTCGATTACCATCTGGTTTAGACTTAGTTTTGAAAGACTGTTATTATGTGCCTGCAGCTAGCAGGAATTTGATTTCTGTTTCATGCTTAGCACAAGAAGGCTATGTGATTACCTTCTTTAAGGACCATTGTAACATTCTTTATGAAAGAAATAAAATTGCAAATGGTTTCCTTATTAATGGTCTTTATCAGCTACATATTGATGTACCTATTCTAACTATCGAGCAAAACGTGAATGCCAAACGACCTAGGGATAGTCCAAACGATAGATATCTATGGCACCTGAGATTAGGTCATATAGCAGAAGATAGGATCAACAAATTGGAGAAAAATGGGCTATTGAGTCCATTGACTTTCGAGTCATATCCAACTTGTGAATCTTGTCTTCAAGGCAAAATGACTAAACTCCCTTTTGTTGGACATGGGGAGAGGGCCACAGATCTCCTTGCCCTAGTACATACTGATGTGTGCGGCCCATTTGATGTGCCGGCTAGAGGCAATTTTGTCTACTTCATTACCTTTACCGATGATCTGTCTAGGTATGGGTATGTGTATCTTATGAGACACAAGTCTGAAGCTTTTGAAAAGTTCAAAGAATTCAGACATGAAGTAGAAAAACAAACTGGAAAAACCCATTAAGGTTCTTCGATCAGATCGAGGAGGTGAATACCTTAGCCGGGAATTCCTAGACTATCTCAAGGAAAAATGGCATAGTCTCTCAATGGACTCCACAGGAACACCTCAACTCAACGGGGTTTCAGAATGGAGAAATCGGACTCTATTGGATATGGTTCGATCCATGATGAGCTTCACAGACCTCCCTGATTTTCTTTGGGGACACTTCATTGTTAACTTCAATTTATCTACTGAATAGGGTTCCCTCTAAAACCGTTCCTACCACACCGTATGAGATATGGCACGGTAAGAAACCAAGTCTGAGTCATCTCAGAATTTGGGGTTGTCCGGCTCATGTCAAAAGACAACAAGCGGACAAGTTAGAGTTTAGGTCCTTTAGAGCTCGATTCATAGGATATCCTAAAGAGTCATTAGGATACTATTTCTACATTCCAGAAGACCACAATGTGATTGTGAGTCGACATGCCATCTTTCTTGAAAAATAGTTTATTCAAGATAGCGGCATTGGAAAGCAGATTTAGCTTGATGAGAAAGTCTCACAAGTACAACGAGCTAAGGACCAATTGGAACCAAATCAGGTTGAGCCAATAAGAACACTACCTCCTCCACCTCGTAGATCGGAAAGAGAGTTTTCCCGTCCCCCTGAAAGATACTTAGGTATTATTTCAGAGGAAGTAGAGAAAATGTTCCTCGTAGGTAATGGTGCTCATGGTGATGATCCCAAAACCTACAACGAGGCGATATCAGATATCGACTCCGAGAAATGGCTAGAGGCAATGCAGTCAGAAATTGACTCGATGCACTCAAACCAAGTCTGGACCTTGGTAGATCCACCAGAAGGTATAGTACCTATTGGGTGTAAATGGATCTTCAAGAGAAAGATTGGTGCAGATGGGAATGTGGAGACATTCAAGGCTAGACTAGTGGCAAAAGGTTATAGTCAACGCGAAGGCATTGACTATCAGGATACCTTTTTCCCAGTGGCTATGCTAAAATCCATCCGCACATTGCTTGCCGTTGCAGCCTATTTCGATTATGAAATATGGCAAATGGACGTGAAAATGGCATTCATTCTTAAATGGATATCTTGAGGAAGATATCTATATGGAACAGCCGCTAGGTTTCACATCCAGTGATACTGATCACAAGGTTTGCAAGCTGCAAAGGTCCATATATGGACTTAAGCAAGCATCTCGGAGCTGGAACACTCGTTTCAATGATGTGATCAAAAAGTTTGGTTTCATCAAAAATGAAGAGGAACCATGTGTTTTCAAAAAGGGTCAGTGGGAGCGCTGTTGTCTTCCTCGTATTGTACGTGGATGACATCCTCCTTATTGGGAATGATATTCCCATGTTGACATCAGTCAAAATTATGGTTGTCCAAGGAATTCTCCATGAAAGACCTAGGTGAAGCATCCTTTATTCTAGGAATTAAGGTCTATAGGGATAGACCGAATAGGATGCTAGGACTTTCACAGAAGATGTACATAGAGGAAGTACTAAAGAGGTTTAGTATGGAAAACTCTAAGAGGGGATTAATACCCTTCAGACATGGTATTCATCTTTCCAAGAAGATGTGCCCTAGCACACCTGAGGAAATAGAACGCATGAGCAAGATCCCTTATGCTTCTGCAATAGGGAGCCTCATGTATGCCATGCTATGTACACGACCTGATATAGCCCATGCTGTGAGTGTCACAAGCAGATATCAGTCAAATCCAGGTGAAGAACACTGGACTTCTGTGAAATGTATCCTTAAGTACTTGAGAAGAACTAAGGATATGATGTTGGTCTTTGGTAATGGAGAACTCCAAGTCCAGGGATACACAGACTCGGATTTCATGTCCGATATAGATGATCGAAAGTCGACATCTGGGAGTCTGTTTGTGTGCAATGGTGGTGCTGTCAGCTGGAAGAGTTCCAAGCAAACTGTGATAGCAGATTCCACCATGGAAGCAGAATATATCGCTGCATCAGAGGCTGCGAAGGAAGCATTCTGGTACAAGAAGTTTGCTGCAGAAATTGGAGTAATGCCATCAGATGCCATTCCTCTATACTGCGACAACAATGGCGCCATAGCCCTTGCTAAGGAGCCGAGGTCTCACCAGAAATCCAAGCACATTGAGCGGCGATACCACCTCATCCGCGATTACCTCGAGAAGGGTTACGTCGAGGTCAAGAGAGTCAACTCCACAGATAATGTGGCAGACCCACTTACAAAGCCGTTGGGCCAGCAGAAGATCGAAGCCCACCTTGAGAAGATGGGACTTAGACTTGTAGCCAATTGGCTTTAGGACAAGTGGGAGATTGTTAGATATATGTGCCCTAGAAGCCAGAATTGGCTGACACTTGTAATACACTTCTAGGGGCAAAATTATAATTTTGACTATAAATCAATAAAATGGGTTATTTTCTATCACATATGTGTATTTAGTGTCTGTGATACATCCTTTGAGTTAATGGTAATGATAATTCATATTTTCAAGAGTTGAAAATTTAAGACATGAATAATCATTATTAACTCATAAAATGCTCCCGACCATAGGATCATCACGAGGATGGTGATTGATCCGGAAGGTTGGTGTACAATCGCTTCTCTTTAGTAGATGAGTCTTGAGTCTACGGTGTGGAGACACCGGAGCGAGAGTACAGGTACTCGTTAGAGAACGAGGGCACTGAGCGTGACCACCTCGAGTAGTCATTAGGAAGTCTACCTTCTCGTCAATGACTGACTCGATGCTGCAGTAGTGTGTCTGGTTCTTTGACCTGAGATGCATCGGCAGTTCACCTTGAGGGTGTTATAGTTTGACTACACCATTACTCGGTCTCCTAGCCATATGGAACCCTGAGGTGTATGTTGGCTATAGCATGTTCATTGTAGGAACTGGATTGCATCAAGATGGAATCTATCTACCTCGGTGGTAGAGGAGCAGCCCTATGATGATCATGAGAATCAAGTCCAGAAGCCCATGGCCATGGCAGAGTGAAATAATAGAAAGAGTTTCTATTTAGATTTTCACATTGGACTCGAATCGAATGATTACATCATATGACAGAGACTAGGGTTTGACGAGTTCACCTTAACCCTAATCTGATCGGGGCTCAAGATAGAAGAACTTAATCACACAGGTAGCTGCACCAAGAGGTTCGCATTCAGCTCTGATGGGTTGCCACCATATACTGCTAGGTGTCACTGGTGGATTTTGGGAGCAATTAGAATGATTTAGATGATCGATCATTCTAGCTGTTCGAATCAGAAGAGTTCTGATCCATCGAAAGGAGTTTCGATGATGTCGATGATAGAGATCATGACATATCCCATTACCATACAGAACTGAACCTAACTGGGTCACACAAACAAGGGTTTGAATCTGGTGATCATCAATTGAACTGATCTAGTTCAATTGATCTGAATGAGATTCAATTAGGTTCAAGGAAATCGTGCTAGCACTCGATTGAACCTAACGTTCTTCTTTTACACGTTTGACTGAGCCAAAGTTTGTCAAGATGGAAAAAAAAAGGTTGTCTTTTGTAAGACATTTTTTGTCTTCTTTGGTCAAAAGTTGACCTTTGATTGAGGGTCACCTGATCTGATGCTTCTAAAAAATTAACTAGAAATTTTTTTGATTTGCTTTTTTGATATGTGATAGGGCATGGGTCGTACATTGGGTGTATCAAATTTTATGATTTTTGAAAGTGCCTAGACTATGTTATGATAGAGTTTGATTTGGATCAAACTCTTGAGGGAAGAGTCCGAGGCACAATGGACTCTTCCTTATCTACTCATGTCGACACCTTTTTGAATCAATTTTGGTGATAAAACTAGATGGGAATCCAGGGGTCTCTTTCCATGGAAAATCAGATCCCTTAGATCTGATTTCACAAAGGGTAATAAGTGATTTGGTCAAAGAAGGACTCTAGATGGTGTTGAGTTATGAGAAGACCTTTCTCATGCTATTATGAAGCATCGCACAATATATTTTCCATATCCAAAGGAGCCAGCTATCTGATATCCCACACCCCCTCTATCCTTTCTCTCCCTCTCTTCTACAAGCCTAAAAGGTTAGGCACAAATCTGAGTTGAAGGTGCAAGATTTTTGGCACAAGATTCAGGATCTAAAGCGAAGGCTGCTCTGCTGCAGAAAGGACAAGCAGATCTTCTCAAATTAGTTTTGAAGATCCTTCCAGATCAGATCCAGATCTAATTTTTGGAGAAAAGATGTGATAGAGAAGAAGAGGATCTCCAGATCCATCCGAGTGGATATCCGGTAGAGGCCAGGCTTTGCGTGGCTAGATCCAGAACCTTCCGCTGCAGATCAGGATCATCGTACAGGGTAATAGGATTACCCAAAGCAAAGGTATGAAATTAAATTAGATTTAATTTTATTTTTGATTTTTAATATTAGATCTTTAGGATCAGATAAGAGATATCTTAAATCTAATTAAGATCATAGAAAAAAAATTTTAAAATATTTCTTCAGATTCAATCAGATCTGAACGATCCTATGCAAGAAAAATAGGATTTTTTCTTCATAATAATCATTAAAGGTCCAAAGGCCTGGATGACTAATGGAATTATCATTCATAATATAATAATTTGGTCATGTCTTTCTAATAGTGGTCAGGTTGGTCCGCCAAAGTCAGGCCCGATCATTTATTTGTCTAGTGATCAAATATGGTCATGTTAATGGTTGGACCTAACTAGATCTTTTTAGTAGAGGCCAAAGCCTACTAATTAAATTTCTGGGGCAAAATTTAAATTACTAGAAGTTGTTTGGTAAAATAATTGGTTATAAACCTATCCATAGGTGCACACGGGTTGACCAACCGAAGTTGGGCTCATGTGTAGTGTTAGATGTATGCCCTAGAAGCCTAATTGGCTGACACTTGTAATACACTTCTAAGGACAATATTATAATTTTAACTATAAATTAACAAAAGGATTATTTTCTATCATAGTGTATATTTAAAGTGTCTATGATACATTCTTTGAGTTAATGGTAATAACAATTCATATTTTCAAGAGTTAAAAATTTAAGATATGAATTTTCATAATTAACTCATAAACTACTCCCGACCGTAGGATCATCACGAGGATGGTGATCGATCTGGAAGATTGGTGTATGATCGCATTTTTAAGATACATGAGTCTTAAGTCTATGGTATGGAGACACCGAAGCGAGAGTACAGATACTCATTAGAGAATGAGGGTACTAAGCCTGACCACCTTAAGTAGTCATAAGAAAGTCTATCTTCTCATCGATGACAGGCTTGATGTTGTAGTGGTGTATCTGATTCATTGATCTAAGGTGTATCAATAGTTCATCTTGAGGATATTATAGTTTAACTACATCATAACTTGATCTCTTAGATATTTAAAATCTTGAGGTGTATGTTGGCTATAGCATGTTCATTGTAGGAATTAGATTACACCAATAGAGGATCTAACTACCTCGGTAGATGAGGAGTAGCCCTATGATAATCATAAGATTGAGTTCTTAAGCCCATGGCCATGGTAGAGTAAAGATGATAGAAAAAGTTTTTATTAGGATTTCACATTGGACTTGAATCGAATAATTAATTCATATGACGGATGTTGGGTTTGACGAGTTCATCTTAACCCTAATCCTATCGGAGCTCAAGATAGAAGAACCCAATCACAAAGGCTGCATCGAGAAATTTTTTTTTAGTTCTGATAGGTTACCACCATATACTACTAGGTGTCATTAGTGGATTTTGGGAGCAATTAGAATGATTTTGATGATCGATCATTCTAATTGTATGAATCAGAAGAGTTCTAGTCCATCGAAAGGTGTTTCAATGATGTTAATGATAGAGATCGTAACATGTCTCATTACCATACAGAACTGAATCTAAATGGGTCATACAATTAAGAGTTTAGATTTAAATATCATCAATTAAGCTAACCCAGTTCAATTGATTTGGATTAGATCCAATCAGATTCAAAGTAATCGTGCTAGCACACGATTGAGCCTGGCTTTCTCCTTCTATAATCTTTTTGATTCATCACAATCGAGTTACATTTAATTTGACTTATTTATTTATCTTAAATGGGTCTATTATTATCTGACTGAAGCTAATCCAGGTTAGATTAATTATAAAAATTAAATCCATTCCTAGTGCAATTGGACTAGTGTGAAAAGTTGACCTATTTAAGAGAATTGAGGGTCACCTGATCAGATGCTTCTAGAAAATTCTCTAGAAATTTTTTTGCTTTATTTTTTGGATATGTGATAGGGCTCAAGACATGCTATGATTGTACTAAATTTTATGATTTATGATAGAGTTTTGACTAGGTTTTAATAGAGTTTGATTTGGATCAAACTCTTAAGGGAAGAGTCTTAGGCATAATGGACTCTTTATTATCTACTCATGCCGCTACCTTCCAAATTGATTTTTGGCATTAAAACTAGATGAGATCTAGGTTTCTACATGGAGAATAAGTTTTGAAGTCCCAATGATCAAATAAGTAAGTTATTTGGTCAAAAAGGGACTCTAGATGGTGCATAAGATTTAAAACCCCTTCTCACGCCATTATGATCGCATAACATTTATTTTCCATGCCCAAAGGAGCTGTTGCTCTCATATCCCACATCCCCTCTATCCTCTTTCTCCCTGTCTTCTACATGCCTAAAATGTTTGGCATAAATTAGAGAAGAAGGTCCAAGTATTTCAGTGCAAGATTCAGGTTCTACGCGATGGTGTTCGTAAGAAAAATGGGCTGCCTTCAGAAATTATTTTGAAGGATCTATAGATCATATTCAGATCTGATCTTCAGAGGAGAGATTTATGAGGAGAAAATATTTAAATCCTATCTGACTGCATACTAGTAGAGGCCAGGCACATGCATGGCTCCTTCTAGAACCTCAGGAATGATCAGGATCATCGTAGGATAATTAGATTACCCAATCAGCTACTTAAATTTAAATCTAATTTAATTTTATTTTAATTTTTAATATCAAATTATTATAATTAGATCTGAGAACTCTTAGATCTGATCAGATTGTAGAAATTTTTATAAAAAAATCCATCTCAAATCTGATCAGATCTGGATGATCCTACGATGGAAAATCATATTTTCTTTCAACTGATATCAGAGCCAGGTTAGTAGTTCTTCCTATCTACTTTAGATCTGATTTAATTTTTATTTATAATCTGATATTAAAAAATTTTAAATGTCACATTAGATGTGATTAGATCTAAAATCAAAAAGTTAAAAATTATATAATTTAGATTTATAATGTATGAGATGCATGACTAGACTAGGAATAGAATAGTTCTATGTGTAGTCTAGTATAATCATGTTGTTAATTTGATTAAATATGATTTTAGATCTATTTTATTTTTAATTTTTTAATATTATAATTATTGTAACTAGATCTAAAAAATAAAAAATAAAGTTTTTAATTTTTAATTTATTCATATGAGATATAAAAAATACATGCTTAGACTAGTTATAGAATAGTTCTATAAAATATCTAGAATAGTTTTATTTTTTATGTGATCAAATTTAAAATTTTATTTTTTAGATTTAATATGTGATATTTTAGATCTGAAAGCATGCATGGTTGATTGAGTTTTAATACATGAGATGTATGCAAGGCATATATAGGTTAGATCTTTGATTGTATATGTGATATAGATCTAACTTATTTTATTTTAGAAAATATATTTTTGATTAAGAAATTCCCCTTGGCCATCCAGTCATAAGAACAAAGTCGGATTTAAAGGCCCACTTATTCAATTCGATGGGGTGTTCTTATGATGTGTAGGGGTGCTGCACATTCATCCTTAATAAAAAATCAGAACTTATTTTTTATAAAATCTTAGATCCTAAAATTCTAGGATTTTGTTACATATTTTATTCATGAATCTAAACTTAATTAAGAATTAAGATTATGAAATTAATTCAATCTAAAACTTATGAATTTTCATATCTAAGACATCTTCATAAAATTAGGTTCGGACTTGGGTAGCTCAATTAGATCTAGCAGTTGAAAAATTGAATCAAGAGTTGGTTAGGTGGGACTAAAGAAAGCTTAGAATTGATTAGCCTAATAGGATTAAGTCTGGGTCAAGATTGAATCACATTGAGATGTAACTCGATCAAGTAAAGACCTAATTTGGCTCCACGGTTCGAGCTTGAATTATAGGATAACCCAATTGGTTTTGATTCGATAATTTGATATCTAAGATAAGTATGGCAGATACGATCGACTGGTTTTTAATTGAGAGCTACTTGATCTGAATGCATTCTTGTCAAGTTAATGGTATATCCCTTCCACCGATCTTATTTATCTAGCCATTTATGTCGATCCAATTCTGATTTGAGGTAGCTAATTGTTGATCCCATGATTGATTTTGATGATTGCTAAACTTTGAGTATTTGAGTATTTAACCATGTGTTTCATAAGTGGATGTAGTTCTTTTTAGGTATTTAAATTGAAAAATCATTTCAAGAAAAGATCTACAAAAATTCATCAAGTTAAGATCTTTAAAGAAAAGATTTTTCTTAAGCTTCCAAAGATCAGAAGAAAGAGAGCTTTTTGATCAAAATAAGAAAGTCATAAAGTAAAATTCAAATAAAAATTAAATCTCCTTGATTGAAAGCAAAAATTCCTCAAAATAGCCTTGAAGCAGTTTTCAAGACGTCTCAGAATTTTTTTGAGAGCTCTCGAGTGGACTGGCATGCCCAAATGTAGTTCTGACATGATTTCGAGAGGTCTCAAGTTAAACTCGAGATGTTTCGATCTCAAGAGATAGAAACTTAGATTTTGTGCTCTAAGAGTGAGAGGTCTCATAGGATTCTCGAGAGGTCTCATGGTTCCAATGAGACGTCTTGATTTAGAATTAAAAGGTCTCAAAATTTGGCAAGAGGTCTCGTAAAAAATTATAAGGTCTCATTTTATGCGGACAGCCTTCAATGGATGGTTTTGCAATGGCTATTTTTCAACCACAACGGCTATTTCAGAGCTCCCAGTAGCTAGAACTCTCCTCCAACCATCTCTAATGGTATTTAAAATATGAAGAATCAGTTGAAAAAGAAAAAAAATGATTTAAAGAAAATTTCTATTAGTTTCGGTGAGAACATTGAATATCCAAAGAAAAAAAATAGAGAGAAAAGTTGTGTATAGATTTCAATGAGCATTCAAAGCAAGCTTCTCCAATATCTTCCACATCCTCTCAAGCATAATTTGAAGAAAAACCAAGCTTCAGTACATCATCGGCTTCGTCTTTCGAATTTAAAAGAGCTTAAACTCTATTTTTTTATACTGTGCTGAAACTTTTATTTGTAATTTTAATTTCTTTACAAGTTTTTTTGGAAGAAAGAAACTTGAGGATTAGGCCCGTCCAAGCCTAGAGTTGGAAATTGTAGGTTTTAATTAGTGAGCCCGAAAAATTAACTAGATTGTTAGTGAATCCAAAAAACTAACGATGTTAGGTTTTGGTTGGTGCTCCTGTGAAAATCAACTATGTTTGTTTGTGAGCTTGGAAAACAAACACACTATAATCAAAGATGGATTATAGTGAAAATTTCAAGAAAAGCTTGGAAAGTGGACGTAGGTGTGGGTTGCACCGAACCACTGTAAATCTTTGTGTATTTGTATTGTGCTCTTTTCTTTTTTTCCTTTGCATACTTTGCATGCTTATAATTCTTGCTTTACTTTCATAGTTTGATTTTGTTATCTTAATTCTGCTGCTTATATTGCATACATTTCATCATAACACTTTGATTAAAATCAAAGCACATTCTTGTTTAGAAAATAAATTTGGTTAAAATTTTATAAGAATCCAATTCATCCTTCCTTTTGGATTGCTATCTCTGAGAAATAAGTGATATCATAGTAGGTGCTCTGTTATTAGTTGTTGACCTAACGATCAAGAGTTAAAGATATTGGCAATCCAAAATAAATTTTTTTTTAATGAAGGCCATTCCATAGATAGACCCCCACTTTTTAATGGCTCAAATTTTACCTATTGAAAAGTTAGGATGAAAATATTCATACAAGCACATGACTATAATTTATGAAAAATTATTGTTGATGGCTCACATATCCACAATGCATTGATCAAGCATGATAAAGAGATGGACCAACTAAATGCCAAGATCATGAACATGCTTTATTGCTCCTTAGATATTAATGAGTTTAATGCAATTTCTTCATGTGTTTCAGTGAATCAAATATCGAAGAAATTGGAAATGACTTATGGGAAAGCAAATCAAAATGAAAAACCAAGCTCCCAAGAGGATAAGCAAGCTCACCCCAACATAGGCCTCATGGCTCATGAGGATGAAAAGAAGAAAAAGTAGAAGAAACAAAAAAAAAGAAAGCATTGATTAAGGGGGAGCAAAGTAAAGAAAAGTGAAATGAGAAAGAGGAAGAAAGAATTACAGATCTTTGTCTCATGGCCAATGATGATGAGGTAAACCTTGAAAATTCTTCCGATTTTACTTTTGATGAGTTGTTTCAAGCCTTCAATGATCTTATAAATGAATATAAAATGATAGGTTTAAAAAATAAAGAATTAAGAAAATCAAATCTTCTTTTAGTTGATATAAAGAGTAAACTATTGATTGAAAAAGAAGATATTTTGAAAGAAAAGAATGCTTTAGCTAAAGAAAAAGATGCATTTCTTAAATCTAAAAAATCTTTGGTTGAAGAAAAAAAAATTTGCTAAAAGAAAAGAAATATCTTTTGGAAAAAAATTTAAAATTAACAAAAGAGATTGAAAATTTGAAGTTCATGGTAGAAAAGTTCACTTATGGATCTCAAAAGCTTCAAACAATATTGAACAATCAAAACACTATTTTCAATAAATCTGGAATTGGGTATAACCTTTTAAGAAAATAGAAATTTATGAAGAACATGTTTAGCAAAGCTTCATCTAAAAATTATTCAATTACATGTTTCAAATGTAATAAAGTAAACCATAAAATTTCAAAACATAACACTAAGAGAATTGGCCACACTTTAATTAAATAGATTTGGATTCCGAAAGAAATCATGTGCTCTAACCTCAATGGACCCAAGATGGCTTCAGTACTAAAAACTAGAAAGTGATTTTTGCAGGTACTCCAAGCATCCAATGAAGTGAAATGAGCAAATTTTTATGGATGGATGCTTTGAAAATGAAAGAAGATGGATGATGATGCTTGGTATAATCAAAACTTTTCTCACACTATGCCATCATTATCTAGTCATATATTTTGATTATTAACTAGCATAATCATTGAGTATGTTTGATTAATTTTTGATGATTTTATCATTGTTTAAAGTGATCAGACTCCATAAATTAAAAGTTTGATGTATTGATCAAAACTAATATATTCTGTTGATTACTTATTTTAAGCTTATTATTCTATTCTAAATTCAACATGCTTGTTCAATTATTTATATCATACTATATTGATCTTCAATTATCTAAGAAACCTAAATTGTTATGAGCTTGATTGTATATGAAACTATTTGGGTGCTAAGCTTAAAAATTGAACTAAGTTTGATAATCCCCCATAAAATGCTTAAATGTTGAAATATTCCAAAAAAAAAAAAAAAAATTGCATGATCGAAGTACTTGAAAATAAAATATTCAATCATAAAAATTAAGTACTTGATGTAATCATCTGCATTGCATCTTAGGTTTACTCCTAAGAATTTGAAATTCCCTAGTTGAACCAAATCCCATAAAACCATTATCTAGATTCAACTTTATTTGATTATAATTGATTTGTTAGATTATCATACCTCTAATTGATTAATTTTGGATCCTTCCCCAAATTTATATGAATATCCATCTTAATCATTAATTTAATTTTTTTTGATCTTAAAAGAGAATTTATTAATGAATATTCATACTTTATTTCAATTGATTAAGTTTGAAAATTGAATTTGAAAAATGGTCTTCTTGAATCTTTTAAAGTTGACATCAAACAAGATGTTTCATGAAAGTTATCATTTATCCTTAAAGCTAAACTTTTAAAGAGGACTTTAATTTTGAGTGATTGGTATCAAATATTTTACTATTTTTCATATATTTGATTGATCTCTATTTTGGCAAAAAGAGAAGAATGTCTTTGTTTCAAATCTAGTTTTGCACTGCTATATCATTTGATGTAATATCATTTGAGATAAATTCAAAAATTCATACCTTTTTTGAAACTATAATTGCTTGATTTTTCTTAAGAAAAGGAAGAGATGATATTTTGAATAATAACTTAAAATCTCTTTGTGATGTATCTTGACTGATTTGCTAATATCAACTCAAATTGATTTATTTGAATCAATTTATCTTTATCAATTCCAAACTAAATTCATTGATATAAAGCTAAATTTGCAAATTAATCTTTAAATGGTATTGAACTATTAAGAAAATCATGATTTGATCTAAATTTTAGTTTAATTGGTATCAAGAAGTTTCTTCGTAAGAAAATTTTCACTCTTGATATCACTGGTATGATTCTTGACTTGCATTTTATTATATTATTTTTTGATAAAAGAATTAGATATAATATCTTAAATCCATTTTACATTGATATACTCTTGATATGATATCTCTTGATATAAATTTAAAGAATCTCATACATTTTTTTGAGCTTAATTGAGTGAATGTTTTGTTTGATTAATGCTTATTTCACTCAATTGATTCTTGTACTTTTAAATTATATTTATTTTTAAATTGATATTATTCGCTAAAGTAAGAAGGAAAAATTATTAAAGAAGAAATGATCAATTATTTGAAAAGAGCTTTGAAATTAAAAATATCTTTTAAATTTAGAAAATCTAAATTTAGTAGTTAAATTCATGTTGAATCTACTTGATTTGAAAGAAAAAGAGGGAGAAAAATTAAAAAATAAATTTATGTAGCATTAATTATGAAAAATAAGAGGAGTGATATTATCTAGCTTTGATTGAAAATTCTAATTAGCTTATATTAAGGTAAATGAATATTAATTTTATTATACTTTTGAGCCTTAATATGATGATTCCATTTGATCTATATGCTTTTGATTTCATTGCCAAATTATTTTTGAAAACTATTTGGAGTGAAAAGAAGTTTGAGACATATTCTTACTCCAATTAAACTAATTTTGATATATTATTATAATTTTAAAGCTCATTGATAAAGATAATACTGAACTTTTCATGTGCTAAACTTTAAACATGATTTGCATGATCTTTTTTGGAAAATGATTAGAGTTAATTTGAATTTAAAAATATATTCTTACTCCAAGAAATAAATTTCTAAATTAAATTTTGAAACTCATTTGAAATTTTAAATTTGATCCTATTGACGCGGAAATTGATCATCGTCGGAATCAGTTGGAGTGGAGGCAACGAGGTCACCGTCGGGGACCTGCAAAATAAAGTCCCATCTGGAGTCGGTGCGGGATGGCTCCAGCAGGATCCTTCGACGATCAAGTCTGCTCTGGCCAATAGGAATGGAGTGCTCGAGAATAAGTTCCACAGAGCTTAGAGAAGGGAAGGAGAGTTTAGAGCTTAGAGCTTAGCATATCTGGAGGGTCCCTTTTATAGGCGGAACTTGATGGTGACAGCTGCAGCTGCCTGGTGGCAGGCCGCTCGAGGCTGCACCAGGTTTGATGCAGAGAGGATGGTATCGTTAGGCTGATACTGACAACCATACCGTTCGATAGTGGTGGGCTGCTCGAGGTCTGGCGGAGCCGCCTGTAGCATCACCTATGGCAGATTGATGGTGACCGTTCGTTCAGCTTTAATAGCCATAGCTCTGAGAAAGCAAGCTTGGTGGACTTCGGCATATATCAATTCCAAAAGAGTTTGGACTCCTAAAGAGGAAGCTCGGAAGGAGTTCGACTCTCGTAGGCGTCTGGCTGGAGGTATGCGGCCAAGGCTCAGTCGCTGGGGAGTTCAAAAGGAGCTCGGTCGGACAAAGAAGATGTCTGGGAGGAGTCCAGCTCCTGAAGAAGTCCGATCGAAGGGGATGTCTGGGAGGAGTTCAGCTCCTGAAGAAGTCCAACCGAAGGGGAAGCTTGGAGGGAGTTCGGCTCTTGCAGACGTCTGGCTAGAAGGGCGCAGAGAGAGTCCAACTCTTGCAGGAGTCCGACTGAAGCTTGATCGCTAAGGAGTTTGGCTAAAGCCCGACCGTTGGGAGTCCAAAGGAGCTCAACCGCTAAGCAGTTCGATCGACTGTAGGAGTTCGGCCAAGATCCATTCGCTGAAGCTCTTCCATGGCCATCGGCCGCATCAGGCTGAGCACCGAACTGGACTTCGGCAGGGGTGGGGTTTATCCCAAATAATAGTCTCCCCCACTCCCAAGTTCAAAACTCGAAGAAAGGGAGTGCAAAAAAGGAGACTACCGAAGTCCTCTTCTAGGCTATGTGTTGGTTCAGGTCAAAGCTCAAGGGGAGATCTCATCTCCAACTGAAGTTGGTGTTGAAATTGAAGCCCAGAGGAGATCTCATCTCCAGCCAAGATTGAAGTAGATCTCATCTCATGCGGTCAAGGTTAGGGGTTGAGCTCCTCGGGGGGGGGGGGGGGGGGGGGCGATATTGTCTTCAGCAATTGAGGCTGACTCGAGGGAGATCTCCTCTACTGTAGTTGCGGTTAATACGGGTGCTCGGGAGAGATCTGATCTTTGGCCGAGGTTGATGCGGTCGCTTGAGAGAGATCTCATCTCTGGGTGAGGTTGTCTCCGATCTTATCTCTAGCCGAGATTATCTCGATCGCTCGAGAGAGATCTCATCTCTGACCGAGATTGTCTCCGATCTTATCTCTGGCCGAGGTTGGCTCGGGCGCTCGAGAGAGATCTCATCTCTAGCTGAGGTTGTCGTAGGCCGAGATAGTCATGGTTGCTCGAGAGAGATCTTATTTCTGGTCGAGGTTAACTCGTCGCTTGGGAGAGATCTTATCTCTAGCCGATGTTGATGTGATCGCTCGAGGGAGATCTTATATCTTGCAGCCAAGGTTGCCTCGGGGGAGATCTTATCTCCTGCAGTCGAGGTTGATGCGGACACTCGGGGGAGATCTTATCTCCTACAATCGAGTTTGCCTCGGGGGAGATCTTATCTCCTGCAACTGAGGTTGCCTCGGGGGAGATCTTATCTCCTGCGGCCATGGTTGACACAGTCACTCGAAAGAGATCTTATCTTTGGCCGAGGTTGATGCGGTCGCTCAGAAGAGATCTTATCTCTGGCCGAGGTTGTTTCGGTCGCTCGAAAGAGATCTTTTCTCTATCCGAGGTTGTCGTGGTCACTCAGAAGAGATCTTATCTCTAGCCAAGGTTGACCCAATCACTCGGAAGAGATCTTATCTCTGGCCGAGGTTGTCGCGGTCACTCGGGAAAGATCTTATCTCTGGCCAAGGTTGACTCGGTCGCTTGGGAGAGATCTTATCTCTAGTCGAGATTGTCGCGATCGCTCGGGAGAGAGATCTTATCTCTAGCCGAGGTTGTCGCGGTCGCTCAGGAGAGATCTTATCTCCTACAGTCGAGGTTGTCTCGAGGGAGATCTTATCTCCTGCAGTCAAGGTTGACGCGATCACTCGGGAGAGATCTTATCTCTGGTCGAGGTTGTCCCGATCGCTCGAGAGAGATCTTATCTCTAGCCGAGGCTGTCGCGGTCGCTCGGAAGAGATCTTATCTCTAGCCGAGGTTGACTCGATCACTCGGGAGAGATCTTATCTCTAGTCGAGGTTGACTCGATCACTTGAGAGAGATCTTATCTCTAGCTGAGGTTATCGCGGTCGCTCGGGAGAGATCTTATCTCTGACCGAGGTTGTCGTGGTCGCTCGAAAGAGATCTTATCTTTAGCCAAGGTTGTCGTGGTTGCTCGGGAGAGATCTTATCTCCTACAATCGAGGTTGCCTCGGAGGAGATCTTATCTCCTACAATTGAGGTTGACATGATCGCTCGGGGAAGATCTCATCACCTACAGCCGAGGTTGCCTCGGGGGAGATCTTATCTCCTGCAGTCGAGGTTGATGCGGGCGCTCGGGGGAGATGTTATCTTTTGCAGTCAAGTTTGCCTCGGAGGAGATCTTATCTCCTACTGCCGAAGTTAAAGGTCTTTGGCCTACTCGTGTTGGGATGAGGTTCTCCTCCTGTTCCTAACATGACAACTATTGACTACTTCTTTTCTATCATCACATAGTTTTTGCACCTAGAAACAATATTATTGAAAGGAAAAAATTTTATCAAGGAGAAATTACTGGCAACACATCCCCGATTCAGGGTCGTGGGGGCGTTGTTCCTCCAGGTTCCCTCAGGCAGCAAGTCCTGGGTCGGACGACCTCCCCTATCTCATGCTGGCCTTCTCGATTTGGAGCAAGCTTCTCTTGGCTTTATCGCTGGAAGATGACGAATCATCGATGTACCAAGCTCCACCCTAGGGTAACGTTGATGACGTCGTGAGGCAGTCGACCTTCTTGTCATTTCTGGCTACGATAGCGCCCTTGGCCGATCTTCTCCTGCTTCAGACTGGCATCGAAGGAATTTACCCAGCTGTCCCTTTCTGACAAGCTCCTCAATTTCATCTCGGAGCTGAATGTATTCCTTAGTGTCGTGGCCGTGGTCGTGGTCGCGATGGTAGAGGCATTACTTACTTCGATTGTGCATGTTTGGGGGAGGCCATAGTCCTTTTGGTCTTGGCAGCTGGTTCTTAACTTTTGTGAGAATTTGAGTTCAAGGAGCGTTGAGGGGGGGCGTAGTCGCAGAACCTTTCAGGAGGAGGACTTCTTCGTGCCCTTCTATCGGGGCTTCCTTGGTGGTGAGCTCGAGGAGTTTGGGCCTTGCTTATGCTGGGAGGTCGTGAGTGCGGCCAAACTTCCTATGAAACCTTCTGTGGGAGAACATCATGCTTCTTTGTCGGGACTTTCTTAACGACGAGCTTGAGGGACAGTTTGGCCTTGCTTGCCCAAACTTCATTCCACCTCCTGTGAATTCTTTGTAGGGGCTTCCTTGATGACATACTCGAGGGGGAGTTCGGCCTCGTTTGCATTGGGGTGGTCGTAAGCATGGCCAAACTTCATTCCACCTCCTGTGAATCTTTGTAGGGGGTTTCTTTGATGGCATACTCGAGGGGGAGTTTGGCCTCGCTTGTGCCGAACTTCATTCTGCCCTCCTGTGAAGCTTTCATCGGGGGAACTTCATGCCCCTTTGTCGGGGCTTCCTTGACGGCAAGCTCGAGGGGGAGTTCGGCCTCGCTTGCACTGGGGAGGTCGTGAGCGTGGTCGAACTTCATTTTGCCTCCTTGTGAGACCTTCTATGGGGCTTCCTTGATAGTGGGCTTGAGGAAGAGTTTGGCCTTGCTTGCATTGGGAGGTCGTGAACGCGGTCGAACTTCATTCTGCCTCCTTGTGAGACCTTCTGTGCGGCTTTCTTGATGGCGAGCTCGAGGGAGAGTTCGGCCTTGCTTGCACCGGAGAGGTCACAAATGCGGTCGAACTTCATTCTGTCCTTCTGTGAAATCTTCTATGGGAGAACTTCTGCTCTCCATTTTTCCTTCCTAAGGGCGATTGGTATGCCCAAATGCTCTTCCTTAAGGTCGGTTCCTCGCATCCTCATGATGGGTTTGCTGGCAAAGTCTCCATCGGAGGTTGTCGCACAGCCTGCATCATCTCGGTGGGGCCACGAACCTGACCAGCAGGTTGAACTGCTCCACACCTGTGGTGGCTTCGGGTGGAACCTAGGCTGTCGGGGCTGAAATGGGAGCCGATGGACCTGGCGTGAAGGCCATCGATCGATGAGTTGAAGCTCTCCTAAGAGGCATTTTCTCTTCAAAAAAGAACTCTAGAGAGGAAGAAGAGAGGTCTCTAAAGAGGGAAGAGAGAAATCATCGTCGAGACTCCTTTAGCATATCTGGAGGATTCTTTTTATAGGCAGAGCTTGATGGTGACAGCTGCAGCTGCCTGATGGTGGGCCACTCGAGGCTGCACCAGATTTAATGCGGAGAGGATGGTATCATTAGACTGATGGTGGCAGCCATACTATCCGATAGTGGTGGGCTACTCGAGGTCTGGCGGAGCTGCCTGTAGCATCGTCTGTGGTAGACTGATGGTGACCGTTCATCCAGCTTTAATAGCCATGGCTCTGAGAAAACAGGCTTGGTGGATTTTGGCATATATCGATTCCAAAGAAGTTCGAACTTCTGAAGAGGAAGCTCGGAAGGAGTTCGGCTTCCGCAAGTGTCTGACTGGAGGTGTGCGGCCAAGGCTTGGTCACTGGGGAGTTCGAAAGGAGCTCGACCGATCGAAGGGAATGTCTAGGAGGAGTCTGGCTCCTGAAGAAACCAAAGGGGATGTCTGGGAGGAGTCCGGCTCCTGAAGAAGTCCGATCGAAGGGGAAGCTTGGAGGGAGTTTGGCTCCTATAGATGTCTGGTTGGAAGGGCATGGAGGACATAGACACAATAATATATATATGGTGAATCTCGATGATCTACACATGAAGAATGATCAATGTCTTGTGGCAATGGATGCCAAAGTCAATGAAACTAGTTGGTTGTGGCATCATAGATTAGGTCATGCTAGTATGGATTTATCCTCAAAATTAATTAAGAAAATCCTTGTAAGAGGATTACCAAAATTAAATTTTGAAAAGAATTAAATTTGTGATGCATATCAATTTGGAAAACAAACTAGAAACTCTTTCAAACCAAAAGGGATGATTTCAACCTCTAGACCTTTAGAATTGCTACACATGGATTTATTTGGAGCCATAAGGACTACTAGTCTAGAAGGTAAGATGTATGGCCTAGTAATTATAGATGACTTTTCAAAATTCACTTGGGTGGTATTTTTAGCATAAAAGGATGAAGCCTTCAATGCATTTTTCAAATTTTATCGAAAGGTTTTAAATGAAAAGAATATATCAATTATATGCATAAGTAGTGATCATGGCATCGAATTTGAAAGTCAGCACTACGAAAACTTTTGCAATGAAAAAGAAATTGTTGATAACCGCAATAAAATGGAGTAGTAGAAAAAAAATTGCACATTAGAAGAAATGGCATGAACTATGTTGTGTAAAAGCAACTTACCTAGATATTTTTGGACTGAGGCAATAAATACTGTATGCTATACATTAAATCATATTTTAATAAGGCCTATTTTTAAGAAAACTCCATATGAGCTTTGGAAACATAGAAAATCAAATATGAACTATTTTCATATTTTTGGTTACAAGTGTTTCATACTAAATAATGGAAAATATCACTTGAAAAAATTTGATGCCAAGTTGGATGAAGGTATCTTCTTGGGATACTCCTCATCAAACAAGGCATATACAACAAGAGAACTCTTATTATTGAAGAATCAATCCATTTTATCTTTAATGAATATAATGATAAGTCTTCTAGAAAAAAAGTTGCTTTAGATGAGGATGCAGGTGATCTTCATGATAAGATGTATAATCTCACACTAAAAGATGCTCCCACTCAAAATAATGAAGAGGAAGAGAAGAATGAAAAGACCACTCCAAGCCCAATAGAAGAATTGCCAAAAGAGTGGAGGTATGCACATGGACACCCTAAGAATCTAATCATTGGTGATCCATCATAAGGGGTAAGAACTAGATCCTATCTTAGAAATATTAATAACTATTTAGCTTTTGTTTCACAAATTGAACCTAAATCAATAGAAGAAACTAAAAATAATCTATGTTGGATTAATGCCATGCAAGAAGAATCAAAATCAATTCGAAAGAAATAAGGTTTGGACTTTAGTTGATAGACCCAATGACTACCCAATAATTAGAATTAAATTGGTATATAGAAATAAATTTGATGAGCATGGCATCATTATTAGGAACAAAGTTAGATTAGTAGCAAAATGGTACAACCAAGAAGTAGATATTGATTTTAATGAAACTTTTTCCCTAGTAGCTAGATTAGAAGCAATTAGACAATTGCTTGCATTTGCATATTTCATGAATTTCAAATTACATCAAATGAATTTGAAAAGTGCATTTCTTAATGGTTATGTAGCCAAGGAAGTGTATGTTGAGCAACCACCTGAATTTGAAAATCATGCATTTTCAAATTGTGTTCAAATTGCATAAGGCCTTATATGGACTAAAACAAGCTCCCCATGCATAGTATGAAAGATTAAGCAAATTTTTACTAAAAAATGAATTCACTCAAGGGAATGTTGATAAAATTCTATTTCTAAAAAGAAAAGATGAGAACCTATTGATTATACAAATTTATATAGATGATATCATCTTTGGTTCCACTAATAAATTCCGTTGTCAAGAATTTGCCAAGCTTATGCAGGGTGAGTTCGAGATGAGCATGATGGAAGAATTAAATTTCTTCCTTGGACATCAAATCAAATAAAATGAAGAAAGAATTTCCATCAACCAAATGAAGTATACAAGAGAGATACTTAAGAAGTTTGGGATGGAGTCCTCAAGATCAATTGGCACACCAATGACTACGTCCTAAGAACTTGACAAAGATGAAAAGGGTAAAAAAGTGGATATGAAATTACGTAGAGATATGATAGGCTCACTCCTTTATCTTACTACAAGTAAACCAAATATAGTATTTAGTATTTGTATGTATGCTTGGTATCAATCAGATCTGCGAGAATCACATTTGCTTGCTGTGAAAAGAATCTTTAGATGCTTATCTTGGACACTTAATATGGGATTATGGTATGATAGATCATCTCAATTTAAATTAATTGGATATTCTGATACTGATTTCGCTGATTGTAAACTTGATAGGTGTTAGGATTAAATCCGCTCTTATCGAAGTTTGGCTTGGTGTCTAGCCCCAGGATAGGCCGGACTACTTCGAGCCAAACTTCTCCAATCGAGCTTCTTCGAACCGAACTTCTCCAATCGAACTCTTTCGAGCTGAACTTCTCCAATCAAGCTTCTTTGAGCCAAACTTCTCCAATCGAGCTTCTTCGAGCCAAACTTCTCTAGTCAGACTTCTTCCAGCCGGACTCCCTCCAGCCAGACCTCTTCTCACTAGACTCCCTCTAGCTGGACCCCTCTAGTCAAACTCCCGGACTCCCTTCAGTAGCCCAATGGGCTCCTTCTAGTTGAACTTCTCCCTATCCATGGAAGGACCTTGGCACCAATTCTTGATATAGCGAATATCAATAAACATTTAGACAATCTCAGAGACTTCCAAACTTCAACTACCAAATTTTAATAGATCGACACGTCATGGCAATAGACACGACACCCCGTAACAAACTCCATGTGGCCCTGAACGGCCAACTATCAAGTAGTTATGGCTGTCACCACTAGTTTGTTATAGGCTCCACCTATATAAGGGACCCCCTAGATATATTTTCTCTCTAAGCTGAAAACTCTATTTCAATTCTCCTGAGCACTCTATTTCTGTTGGCCAAAAAAGCTAACTTGATCGTCGGAGGGTCTTATCGGAGCCGCCACCCCTGACTCCGGCTAGGACTTTGTTTTGTAGGTCACTAACATTGACCTCATCTTCTCTAGTGCCAGCTTAATCCGACATCAATCAGATTCTGTACCAATAAGATTGGTGCTAAAGGAAGGGCTCAAGAGCCCTTGTTCTAAAAGAAGTGCTCAATCAAATTTGTCAACATTCTTCTTTTAATCTTTCAAGATCTATCTCCATTTGATCTTTTTCGATCTCAGGAATGCCTCTGAAGAACACAACTACCCAGCGATCCACCATCTTCCCCACTAGATCTGAGCTAGATCCTCCCGCTCCAACAACATCACCAGCACCATAACCTCCCCTGATGGCTATGGTAGATCTGAAGTAGTTCAACCAACTAATGCAGCAGATTTGAGGCCTCGCTAAAATGGTGTAGGCCATATAGCAACCTCCGACGGTAGCTCAGCCATAAAACCCCTTATCGAAACTTCAAAAATTGGCCTAAAGAAGGCATACTTTAGTCAGTAAACCCATTACTCCTAGAAAGGAGAAAAAGATAGCAGAAGATTCCTATTTTGATCATGGCTCCTCTTCGAAAGAGATCTTCCCCATCTATAGTCGAAAGCCCTCCAAGATTCATGATCAAGGTGATGCTCTTGATCAGAAGCTCTAGAATATGGACCGACGGATTGAGGAGCTCCACCATGCCATCCCGATCCACTACGACGACATCTGCACTGGTCCCCCTTTCTCTACCTAGATGGGACCTCTGATCCGATTGACCACCTAAAGGTCTTTCGGACCATGATGCTGCTCTATGGTGCGCTAGATGCCATATTGTGTCGAACCTTTCTATCTACTCTAAAGGAAGCAGCAAGAAATTGATACTCAACTCTAAAATCAAGTATGATCTTCTCCTTTGACTAAATAAGTTATCAGTTTGTAGCTCATTTTATTAGCAACCAACATTCCAAGCGAGATTTGGACTTTCTCATCAACATCAAGTAGAAGAAAGGGGAGTCCATCTAGGCTTATATCAACTGCTTCAACACCGCTATCCTAAAGGTCCAAAATTTGGATCAATCTATTGCCATGGCCGCACTAAAGGGCGGTCTTAAGAAGAATGATCTTTTATCTTTCCTAAAAAGAAAGTATTCCTAGAATTTTGCTGATATATTGGCTCGAGCGGATGGTTACGCTCGAGTAGAAGAGGTCTTCAAGGCCAAGGATAATGAAGCTGCAAGAGAGTGGCAGGCAGGTGAATCTAGCAACCCCACACTTGAAGAAAAGTTGAGTGAAGCTCGACCATGCACCTGGACCCCTCCTAAGCGTAGATGAGCCCAAACTCCTTCCCAAGCTCATCGAAAAAGAAGTTCTAATCGAAGGATACGGTGGAACTCTTTTCCTAGAAGATTTCATAACTATGCCCCCCTCAATGCTCCGAAAACTTAAGTATTGATAGAGATTAAGGAGCAACTGCCGAGGCCTGAGAGGATGCGCATTCACCCTGGCAAGCACAATCCTAATAAGTATTATCTTTATCATCGTGACTATGGTCATGATATCGAAGAGTGCATTCAGCTCCAAGACGAGATCGAGGAGCTCATCAGATGAGGCTGGCTTGGCTGATTCCTACGACATCGATCTAAGGCAAGAAAAGAGCGCATGAGAGCACTATCGCAACTAGAATCTTCAAGGAGGGAGGAACAACCAGGTGATCGACCCCCATTGGACATCATATACACTATCTCTAGGAGACTTCGAGAGAAGGAGACGAGCGGATCTGAGGGGTGGACTAAAAGATGGAGGATTGAAGAACCCATCACATTTATTGAAGAGGATACGCAAGGAGTTTAGTTCCCGCACAATGATGTGGTAGTAGTTTCTTTGAATATTGCAGACTATGATGTATGCTGCATCCTTATTGATAATGAAAGTTTGGCCGATGTCTTATTTTATGATGCTTTCTCCAAAATGTCCATACCTAATAACTGGCTCGGACCAATAAGTACCCTATTAGTGGGCTTCACTGGCAATACTATGCTAGTTGAAGGAATAATAACATTAACTATGACTGCAGGACAATATCCGAGACAGTCCAGGGCATAAGTGAATTTTTTAGTGGTGAAAGCTCCATCTACCTATAATGCAATTCTTTGTTGATCCGATCTAAATGCACTTCGGACAGTAGTGTTGACCTACTATTTAAAGATGAAGTTTCCAACGAATTATGAGATCGAAGAGGTCAGAAGAGATCAAGCCTTGGCAAGACATTGCTACTCAATCACTTTGCAAAGGGGTTAGTAATCAGACCCTTGTCCGATTGATGGGCTGGATGTCTGGGATGACCTTACTGAAGAATAGGAAGAATCCATGGAAGATCTTATCTCGATCCCTCTAAATAATGAAAATAAAGAGCACACGATGCAAATCAGCTCCAATCTGGGAGAGGAGGTACATGAGCAACTCATCGAATTTCTATAGAGAAATGTAGATGTTTTTGCTTGGATCCCTGCAGACATGTCCGAAATTGGTGCTGAAGTTATGGAACATCATCTGGCTACTGATCCCAAACATTGACTAGTGAAAGAAAAGATACGCAGCTATGCCCCCAAGAGATAAAAAGCAATAACAGAAGAAGTTGACAAGCTCCTCAAAGTTGGATTCATCCAAGAAGTCAACTATCCAAATTAGGTCTCCAACGTAGTTCTCGTCAAGAAGGCAAACGGTAAATGAAGAATGTGCATAGAATTCAAGAAGTTGAACAAGGTCTACCCAAAAGATAGCTATTTCTTATCCAGAATTGATCAATTGGTGGATACAACTTTAGGCCATCAACTCCTCACTTTCATGGATGCCTTCTCTGGCTATAATCAAATTCAGATGGCACCAGAAGATGAGGAGAAAACTGCTTTTATTACTAACCATGGTCTCTATTGTTATAGGATCATACCCTTTGTGATCAAAAATGCGGGTGCAACTTTCCAATGCTTGGTTAACAAGATATTCAAGGAGTAGATCGACCACAATATGGAGGTCTACGTGGATGGCATGCTTTTAAAGAGTAGATCTTCAGCAAATCACATTATTGACCTTGAAGAGACCTTTAGTGCCCTCCTAAAACATAAGATGAAGTTGAACCCTACTAAGTCTATCTTTAGCATAACTTCGGGGAAGTTCCTGGGGTTCATGGTATCAAGGCATGGAATTGAGGCAAACCCAAAGAAGATCCAGGCCATTCAAGAAATGACTGCTCCAAAGTCAATAAAGAAAGTTTAGTGCCAAATAGAGAAAGTAGCAGCTCTAAATTACTTCATCTCGAGGTTGGTTGAGCGATGCATGCATTTCTTCCAAGTTCTTAAACAACCAAAAAACTTCTACTGGATACTGAATGTCAATAGGCATTTGAAGAATTAAAAAACCACCTTGGCTCACCTCTCCTGCTAGCAAAACCTGAACCTAGAGAAGAACTATTTATGTACCTGGTGGTCTTCCTAGCGGCCCTTGCGGTGGTCTTAGTTAAACAAGAGACGAAAGTGCAGGAGCTGATCTACTATATAAGCTGAGTCTTGATGGATGCCGAGACCAGGTACTCCAAGTTAGAAAAGCTAACCTATGCATTGTTGATTGCAGCTAGAAGGCTCCGACCTTATTTTTAGGGATGTACTATGATGCTCTTCGCTGATCAGCTAAATAAGGTAATTCTCCATCGAACGAACATCTCCGAAAGAATAGCAAAATGGACAATTGAGCTTATAGAGTTTGACATCAATTACCAACCTCGGCCATCAACTAAAGCCCAAATATTAGTAGACTTCATAGTCGAATGCACTATCCCAAATGAAGCTAAACTTGAATAAAATGAAACTGGAATTCCATGGTTACAGTCGGGCTCCGCTAAAGAAAAAGCAGACCCTCCTAAAGATTTTTGGACCCTGTACGTGGATGGCTCATCCAATGCCTTTGGTGCAGGTGTAGATTTGATTTTGGTTAACCTAGAAGGAATCATTGTAGAGTATGCATTGCATTTTGAATTTTTCATAATAAATAATGGGGCTGAGTATGAAGCACTGATCACGGGGTTGAGAATGACTAGGAACTAAAGGAGGATTGACTCCAAGTCTATAATGACCCTCAGTTCGTCATTGGACAAGTTAGTGGCAATTATGAAGCTCGGAAGGAAAGTATGATGAAATACCTAAAAAAGATAAGGAGTCTGACCCCGACCTTTGATAGCTTTAATATTCAATAGATCTCAAGAGCGGAAAATATTAGGGCCGATCTTCTCTTCAAATAGCCACACTCACCCCAAGCAAACTATCAAAGGAAGTCTTTTTTGAAATTTTGAAACACCCAAGCTCAGGGGAGCAACAATCTATAATGCAAGTCGACCATGAGCTTAGCTAGATCAACCCGCTAGTTACCTATCTCAAAGATGGGGTTCTCCCTCATGATTCAAAAGAAGCTCAAAAATTAAGGAATCAGACTTTTCGGTATGTTTTATATGATGGCAAGTTGTATAAAAGGTTGTATTCTTTGTCGCTCTAGAGATGTCTCTGACCTTTAGAGGCTGATTTTGCATTATGAAAAGTGCATAAAGGAATCTATGGAAGTCACCTAGGGGCTAGCTCTCTATCTCACAAACTCTTTCGGTAGGGCTACTACTGGTCAACCATGCATCAAGATTCCGTAGAATATGTCAAAAAATGCGATCGATGTCAAAGGAACACAAATATTCAAAAACAGCCAGCTTCTGAGCTTACACCCTTGAGTACCCCATAGCCATTTGCATAGTAGGGGATGGACATACTTGGACCCTTTCCTATGATATCTGGACAGTGGAAGTTTCTACTAGTGGCAATTGATTACTTCAAAAAATGGATTGAAGCCGAACCGTTGGCAAAAATCACTGAAGCTAAAGTGCAGGATTTTATCTGAAAGTTAATTATTTGCAAATTTGATCTACCCCAGGCCCTTATAATAGATAACGAGTGTCAATTTGGAAGAACAAAATTTGTCAAGTTTTGTGAAGATTTGATCATTGCCCATAATTTTACATCAATAGTCCACCCGCAGGCTAACGGCGAGGTTGAGGTAACCATCCGAACCCTACTATGGGATATTAAAACAAGACTTGAGAGAGCAAAAAGGACGTGGATGGATGAACTCTATCATGTGCTTTGGGCATACCGAACTACCCAGGGGCTACCAATAAGGGAGACTCCATTTACCTTCACCTTCAGAATAGAAATGGTCATCCCAATAGAACTCAAGCTTCCATCAGCATAAGTCATCTCATTCAATGAACAGTGCAATTCATAGGATCTCAGGGCTAACCTCGACTTATTAGAGAAAAGACTGAAAGAAGCTCAAGTTCAGATGGCGGCCTACAAGTAAAAAGTAGCTTATTATTACAACTCCAAAGTCAGGGGCAAGGTATTCGAAGTGGGGAACTTGGTACTTCGACGAGCAACTATTTCACAACCTCAAAATCGTGAAAAGCTCATCCCAAATTGGAAAGGCCCAAATGAAGTCAAGGAGGTCGTGCGGCCCGGGACTAACTATTTAAAAGAGCTTGGAGGAGTTGATCTTCCTCGACCTTGAAATTTAGAAAATCTATGAATGTACTACCAGTAATTTCATCTTAATAAAATTTCTTTATCTCAAAAATTTTATTTCTTGGTGTAAAATCATATGATGACAGAAAATGACTCAACAAACTTCACCCATAAATAAAGTCTAACCATGTTAGGAACTAGAGGAGGATCTCGTCCTGACATGGATGAAGACCTCCGATTGTTTAAGACTGAAGAAGGAGAGAGGCCCTTTTAATGACCCTTTCGTGCCCCTACTATCCTGTTAGAAACAGGAGGATAACCTCGTCCTAACATGAGTAAAGCCTAACCGTATCAGGAATATGAGGAAGACCTCATCCTGACATGGATAAAGACCTTCAGTTATTTAAGACAGAAAAAGAAGAGAGGCTCCTTCAATGGCCCTTTCATGCCTCTAGTGTCCTATTAGGAATAGGAGAAGAACCTTGTCCTAGCATGAGCAAAGCTTGACCATGTCAGGAATAGGAGGAGGACCTCATCCTGATAATGATGAAAACCTCTAATTATTTAAGATAAAAGGAGGAGAGAGGCCCCTTCAACGACCCTTTCGTGCCCCTACTGCCCTATTAGGAATAGAAGGAGAATCTCATCCTAACATGAGCAAAGCCTAACCATGTCAGAAATAGGAGGAGGATCTCATCCTGATATGGATGAAGACCTCTGGTTGTTTAAAATTAGAGAAGAGGAGAGGCCCTTTCAACTGTCCTTTTGTATCCTTACTATCTTATTAGGAGCAGGAGTACCTCGTCCTAACATGAGCAAAGCCTAACCATGTTAGGAACAGAAAGAAGATCTCATCCTAACATGGATAAAAACCTTTGATTGTTTAAGATCGAAGGAGGGGAGAGGCCCTTTCAATGCTCCTTTCGCATCCTAAAAATCTTATTGAGGGCAAGAGAAGGACCTCGTCCTAACGACAATAGAGATCGGATGTGTCAAGAATAGGAAGAGAATCTCATTTTGACACAGGAGAAGATCTCCAATTAAGCATCCCCAACAACCATGTTTTCAAAAAAAAAGAGAAAAAGAAGAAAAGGAAGGAAAGCAGAGCTATCGACAAATATTTAACCCACACAGAGCAAAAATGAGAGAAGACATCATTTCACTAAAATCAAAGTTGGTTACAAAATAAAAGTCTGTAAAATTGATTACAAAACTAAGAAGAAAAAAGCTGAAGTTCTAAAAGGGATCGGATTCCTCAGACATTGGATTGCTAGCCATCACCAAGGATTCTTTTGGACTGACGATCTCTACCTCGACTTTCTTCTTATCAAGTTATCCTGGAACATCCTATTAGCCCTTCAATAATTTTTCTCTGATGCCTATAGTCTTTTCCTCAAAACCTTCGACTCGACTTCAGCATCCTTGATAGCTTGCTGTTCGCAAATCAACTAAAGCTTCAATTGCTGAACTTTGACTTTCTCCATCCTAATTGATTCTAAGAGTTTGCTTACGATTCTCTTCAGGAAGGCAATCTTCTTTGACTCCCTACTTGTATCGGACTGATAACTATCGATGAGCTATTGTTGGAGCCGAGCCACCTCATACTCTAGCCCAATTGGTAGGTCTCATAGGTGAGCTCGGCATTGTGAAACATTTTTCGAGCGCAAAAAATCTTTGAGACCAATCCCATTCATATCGGGCTTTGTCAAAAGACCATGGCAAACTCCCCTCCAATAGCTGAATCTTTTCTTTCACCATCTTGAGCTCAACTTCGAGGAAGCCGGCCTAAGTAGTTAATGCCCAGGACTTATCACTGGCGCTTTTCTTAAGTTTGGCCAATTCTCTCTTGAAGATACCTTTCTTGATGTTGAAGCTCATGGAATCCTTCATGTGTAACTTGCGGAGGTGAGTGACCTCAATCTTTGCCTCCAAAATATTTTTTTGGATCTTTAAACCTTGTCTTCCATCTTCTTCAGCTTCTTCTTCAGGTGAAGAATTTTCCTCTTTAATCTTTTTACTATAGGTCTCAGAGGGATACCTTGAGATAGTGGCTCGACGTTAGTTGGAGATGACTGGTCTTGACTTCGGTCACTAGAAGAATTCTGAACAGCACTCACCACAGCACAAGTATATAGAAAAAAAAGTTCATTTTCATTTTTCAAAATATTTAGCATACATCAAAAAAAAAAGTAGAACTATTTAATAAAATTCTAGACCTCAGGAAGAATAGCGGTGGATGAGGTCAGAGCATTCTCTACCACCTCTGGCTCCAGTGGAGGTTCAGGCACTTCGACAGTAGGTTCGAAGGGCTTGAGGATAACTTTAACAGGAGAAGGGTCCGTCATGGTAGTGGAAGGTCCCACCACTTCATCAAGGACTTTCCCATATAAGAAATCAAGATCGAGCTTGAAAAACTTGCCAGCCACTCAATCCTTGTATAGCTCGTATCCCTTCTGGAAGGCTTCCTGCCTAAATGCAACATTCAGGTCCCTCATTTCAGAGGAAACCTTGAACTCCTTCACCACCTAGATTTTCACCTCCGAAATCTACCTTGAAGTTTGATACTTCAGCTTGGCGATCTTAACTTTGGCCTTCTTCCTCCTCCCCTCCTCTAAGGTCAAAGCAGCCTTTAACCCTATCGAGGTGATCTCTTCTTTTCTGAGTACCTCCCGAAGACCTTCAATCTCAATTGCCTTCTCCTTTAAAAGATGTTCAGCCTTGACGGTCTTCTCTTGGAGGCAATCAATGTTAGCTTGAAGGTCCTCCTGAGCCTCCAATGCCTCCGACCTCAAATGATTCACCATTTTGATATGCACGAGTATTTGATGATCCGACTGTAGTAAATAAACTATGTTATGCATGCAATAAAAAAATTGACAAGGTGGTTACCTTGAGGAAGGTCCCGAGGAAATTCTAGATAAGCTATGCATGGTCAAGGTCGGCCATCTAGTCTACCATCTTGGGCATGGCAAACTTATCAGTTAGGTCCTGGATGAGCTCCAAGTTGTTGACGAGGTCTTCTCTCAGATTATTGCTATTATCGTTGGACCCACCAGGGTGTGCCTTGCAAAGCACCTTCACGACGACCTTCTTTCCCTTCTTTTTCTCCCTTTCTTCCCTTCCAGTTGGAGGCTATGGAGCTGGATCTTCAACTGGGGGGCTCAAGGTTGATGGAGGCATGGAGCCCCCATCAACAGCATCGACCTCAACTACGGGGATAATTTTGGTGTCCTCGATAGCTTTAGGGACCTCGATCATGGTGGTGGTGGTCGTAGAGCTTGGAACATCAACCATTACCTTCTTCGAGGTTTTGCCCAGTGTCTTTTCTTTCCTCTTTCGAGCATGAAGCCCCTTGGCAAGCATTTCAACCATTTGGGTGTCCATCTCTACAACAAAGAAGGAATCATAGTTAGCAACTTATGCATATAAAATTTTACAAAAATTTGCAAAGTAGAAAAGTGTACCCATAGGATTGAGGGGACTCAAGCCCACATTGAATAGAGTATGTTCCTTTAGATGTTCGAAAAGGAGAGGAGCTCGGTAGATCTTAAGTTTATTGACAGAGTCAAGGTCACCCTATCTAAGCTAGATGCTCGGCAGACTAACTCTCTAAGCAGACCTCATGGAGGTAGCCCTAGCAGTAGGGTTGGACAATATACGAAGAAGTACCTCTCCTTCCAATTATGGATGGAAGAAGGGGCACCTTTTGATAACCCCTTCTTGTCGAACTAGAAAGAAAAGTACCATCAATCTTTTGTAGAAGGATGGCACTTAATGGTATAATAATTCCTGAAAAAAGAAATGGTTAGACAGACTTCAGCCATGTGGCAAAGGGAAATAAATCCGATCACAAACCTAAAAGAGTTCGGCACTATGGAAGCTAGTGAGATGTTAAAAAAATGAAAAAGTGAAACTACAAAGGATGGAAGAGGAAGTCTTAGTCCGGCACAAAGAGCTTCCATGTATAGACAAAATCAATGGATGGAGGAGAGTAAGCTCAATCATCGGGTCTAGAAAGTTCTAGTTCATATTTCGAGGGGACCCCGTATTGAATCCTAATTAATGAAAGATCGTCTGGAGTTAAGGTATAGGAGATCATGCCCAATGCGAAGGTTAGATGGGACATACTTCTAAGGTCGGTCTCATTTATGGGATTAGGATTTTGGAAGATCGAATCAGACGAACTCCAAGAATAGGTAGACTGAGAAGTTTTCGAAGACATTCGGATCAAACGAACATCAAAAAATCCTCAAAAATTAAAGAAAATAAGGAGTGAAACCTTCTTGAAGAAACCAAAAGGATGAAAGCAAGAGACACCAAAATAATCAAAGGGAAGGTTGGGAAACTAATATCGGCAACAGGCAGAACTTTAATTGCACCATATCTAGGATAGAGTTTTGGTGGGAGTTTTGAAAAATCATCCTTTTGGGTCATCTCGTATTTGACAAGTTTCAGCGCTAGTGCAACAAATGCCAAGGCTCTCCATCCAACAAGCGCAGAACCTTGAGAAGAACTTCAGCGGTCATCTCTTTGTACTCCCTTCCTTTGACTTTCAAACTCAAGAGTAGAGGAACTAGTGTTAGGATTAAACCTACTCCTACCGAAGTTTGGCTTGGTGTCTAGCCCCAGGACAGGTCAGACTCCATTGAGCCAAACTTCTCCAATCGAGCTTCTTCGAGCCAAACTTCTCCAATCAAACTCTTTCAAGCCAAACTTCTCCAATCGAGCTTCTTCGAGCCAAACTTCTCCAATTGAGCTTCTTCGAGTCAAACTTCTCCAACCAGACTCCCTCCAGCCAGACTCCCTCTAGTCGAACCTCTTCTTATCAGACTTCCTCTAGTTGGATCCCTCCAATCAAACTCCTTCTGGACTCCCTCCAGTAGCCTAACGAGCTCCTTCTAGTCAAACTTCTCTCTGTCCATGGAAGGACCTCGGCACCAATTCTTGACACAACGAATATCAGTCAACATTTAGGCAATCTTAGAGAAATCCAAACTTCAACTACGAAATCCCAATAGGATGGCATGTCACGACAATAGACACTCCCTCCGTAACAAACTTCATGTGATGCCGAATGGCCCACTATCAGGCAGTTATGGCTATCACCATCTATTTGTTATAGGTTCTACCTATATAAGGGACCCTCTAGATGCATTTTTTTTCTAAGTTGAAAATTTTATTTCAATTCCTCTAAGCACTCCATTTCTGTTGGCCAGAAAAGCTGATTTGATCGTCGGAGGGTTCTGCCAAAGCCACCACCCCTGACTCCGACCAAGACTTTGTTTTGCAGGTCACTGGCATCAACCTCATCTTCTCCAGCTCCAGCTTAGTTCACCGTCAACTAGATTCTGCACCAACAATCTGAAAAGCGTTAGTGGCACATGTCAATTCATTGGAGTTAATTTAATTTCATGGTTTAGTAAGAAATAAACTCAATAGTACTATCTATGGTCGAGACTAAATATATTGCTACTAAAAGATATTGTGCTCAAATCCTATGGACTAAACAACAACTTGAAAATTTTGGATTCAAACTTAATAAGATACCAATAAGATATGATAATACAAGTGCAATCAACTTAACCAAAAATCCAATTCAACAATCAAGGTCTAAACACATTGAAATAAGACATTATTTCATAAGAGATCATGTACAAAATAATGATGTGGCACTTGAATTTGTATGCACTGACAAATAATTAGCTGATATATTCACAAAACCTCTACATAAAGAAAGATTCAACATCATTAGAAGAGAATTAAGGCTTTGCTATTGTTGGGGACGAACCCACTCCTACTGAAGTTCTATCGGATTTTGATTGCTGAATGATCTCTTCCAGTAGCGACGACCAAGATTGACCCTCGATCGAATTTGCAAGATCCATCCGAATCTTGCCCAGATGAGCTTGAATGGTGGGGGTGGCTGACTCCACCCTAGGCAGTCAGCTCTCCCTGACCACAAGTCTTCCGAACTTCTCCTTCAGTCGGACTTCTCCATCACAGGCAGGCTCCTTTCAGCCGACCTTCTCCGATCGCATGTCTTCCAAACTTCTCCTTCAACTAGATTTCTCCATCACAGGCAGGCTCTTTTTAGCTGACCTTCCCTGATCGCAAGTCTTTCAAACTTTTCCTTCAGTCGAACTTCTCCATCATAGGAAGGCTTCTTTCAGCAGACCTTCTTCGATCGCAAGTCTTCCAAACTTCTCCTTCAGCCGGACTCCTTCATCAGTCAGACTCCTTTCGGACTTCACCCTCAATCGGACTTCTCCATCAGTCCAACTACTTTTGAATCCTTCAAGCAGACCTCCTTTTGGATTCCTCCAGCGAACTTTCTTCAGGATTTCTCCAGTGGACTTTCGAACCCCTTTCGACCGAACTCCATACAGTCGCCTGGGAGGGCCTCCACACATACATAAATCTAGCAATCTGTACAGTATGAACCCACTTACATACAAATGACCCAGAAGGAGTCTAAACTCCTCTGAAATTGATGAAACTTGAAGCTCTTTACCACCAGTGCCTACCTCCTTCGAACATCAACTATTAAATCCCAATGGACTGGCACGTCACAACAACAGACACCACCTTTTATAGCAAACTCCACGTGGTCTCGAATGGCCTACTACTCGATAGTTACGGCACCATCAGTTTGTTATAGACTACATCTATAAAAGGGATCCTCTAGGTACGTTTTTCCTAAGCACTCTTCTCTCTCTTGATACTCTACCACTTTCTTTTCTGAGCACTCCATTTCTGTTGGTTGTAAGAGCTAACTTGATTATCGGAGGGTCTTACTAGAGCCACCACCCACGACTCTAGGCAAGACTTATTTCATAGGTCACCGACAGCAACCTCATCTTCTCCAACTCCAGCCTCGAATCTGATGTCAATCAGATTTTGCACCAATAGAATTGGTGCTTGAGGAAGGGTCCCTCTTTCTCTTAAGGTTCTCTTGTTCTTAAAGAAGTGCTCAGTAGAGATCTCTCTCCTTCCCCCTCAAAGTTCTTCTTCCCCAGTCAATCTCACGAGGATGCCTCGTAAAAAGGCTTCCACCCCACAGTCAACTGCCTCCATGGCTAGATCTCATTTAGATTTGCTCGCCCCCATCTTATCCCCAACATCCCAAGTTTCACTAACAATAATGATGGATGCAGAGCAATTTAACCTACTGGTTCAATAGGTTAGGGACCTTACTGAGCAGTGCAGGCCATGCAGAAGCAACGACCTCCAATGTCGGCCCGATCGAAGCGAGATTCTTCAGATCTTCAAGACCTAGTCTGGGGACGACCGACTTGGGCAGGTTGGTCAGTCACCACCGAGAAAGAAAAGCAAAGGGCAGGGAGCCCCTGCTCTGACCATGACTCTACCCCTGGAGGGACTCTACCCCCGTTCAGCCAGGAAACTTCAGAGATCCACGATTGCGAAGATCTTTTGGATCGAAAGTTGTAAGGAATGAATGGATGGATTGAGGGACTCTGCTAGGCTTCCTTCTCTCATGATAGTGATATCTACATCGATCTTCAGGAATCGATCCCGTCGAACTTCAAGCTCCCACAGTTCGAGAGCTACGATGGAACTTCTAATTTTATTGATCAATAGAAAGCCTTTCGGATAATGATGTTGCTTTATGGTATGCCCGACACCATCCTATGTCGAGCTTTCTCCTCCTCCTTGAAGAGAGCAGTCAAGAACTAGTACTTAGCTCTTAAGTTGGGTATTATCTTTTCTTTAATCAAATGAGCCACCAATTCGTAGCTCACTTCTTCAGCAGTCGACGACCTCGACGAGGCTCAAATTTTCTTATCCATATCAAGCAAAAAAAAGGAGAGTCCATTCGGACCTATGTCAACCACTTCAATGCTGCTGCTCTGGAGGTCCAAAACTTGGATCAATCCATTGCAATGGCCACACTAAAGAGTGGCCTCTAAAAGAATGATCTACTATTCTTTTTAGAGAAGTACCCCAGAGATTTTACTGATATGCTAGCTTGGGCTGATGGTTACGCTTGGATGAAAGTGGCCTTCAAGGCAAAGGATGAAGAAACTATGAGAGAGCAACAAGCGGGTGATTCAAGCGAACCCATAGTTGAAGAAAAGCCAAGCGAAGCTCGGTCGTGCTCTAGAACTCCTTCCAAGTGCAGACGAGCCCAAACTCCTCTTCGAGCTCATCATTAGAGAAGCCCTGATCAAAGGGCATGGCAGAACTCTCCTCCTAGAAGGTTCCACACCTATGCTCCCCTCAATGCTCCGAAGACTCAAGTCTTGATGGAGATCTACGAGCAGCTATCGAGGTCGGAGAAGATGCGATCTCATCCCGATAAGCAAAACCCTAATAAGTACTACCTCTACCATCGTGACCATGATGACGATATTGAGGAATGCATCCAGCTCAAAGATGAGATCGAGAAGCTCATCAGATGAGGTTGGTTTGATCGATTCCTACGATGTCGGCCTGAAGTAAGGAAAGATCGGCAAAGGGCACTGCCCCAGCCTAAACCATCAAGGAGAGAAGAGCAGCAAGAAGATCGGCCACCCCTTGGCATCATCAACACTATTTTTGGGGGACTTCGATGGAGAGAGGTTGGTAGATCAATAGGGGAAGTAAAGAAGCAAAGGACTGAAGAACCAATAACTTTCATTGATGAAGATGCTCAACGAGTTTAGTTTCCACATAACGATGTGACTGTAATCTCTCTAAATATTACTGACTATGATGTATGCCATATTTTGATTGATAATGAAAGCTCTGCTGAAGTCTTATTTTATAATGCTTTCTCTAAAATATCTATACCTAATAACTACTTGGGACCTATGAGTTACCCATTGGTGGGTTTCACTAGCGATGCTGTGCTAGTTGAGGGAATAATTACACTAACTGTGGCTGCAAGACAATACCCTAAATAGGCCAGAGCGTAGGTCAACTTTTTGGTTGTAAAAGCTCGCTCTGCTTACAACGCAATTCTCGATCGACCTAGTTTGAATGCACTTTCCATATTAGTATCCACTCATTACCTAATGATGAAGTTTCCAATAGGGCATGAGATTAGGGAGGTCAGAGGAGATCAAGCTCTGGCAAGGCGTTGGTACTCCATCGCCATACAAAAAGGTGAACAACCCAGCCTTTGTCTAGTTGATGGGTTGGATATTCATGATGACCTTACAGAGGAGTGGGGCAAACCCATGGAGGACCTGGTGACTATCTCTCTAAATGATGGGAACATAGAACACATGGTGCAAATTGGCTCTAGCTTGGATGGAGAAGTTCGGAAGGAGCTCATGGCCTTCTTGTGGAAGAATGCCGATGCCTTTGCCTAGGTCTTCGCAGATATGCCAGGAATTGATGCCGAGGTCATGGAGCATCGACTAGCTATTGATCCCAAATGAAGATCAGTGAAAGAAAAAGTTCAAAGCCATGCACCAAAAAGATAGAAGGTGATAGCAGATGAAGTGGACAAACTTCTTAAAGCTAGGTTCATTCGAAAAGTCAACTATCCAAGTTGGATCTCCAATATGGTCCTAGTCAAAAAAGCCAACGGCAAATGGAGAATATGCATAGACTTCAAAAATTTGAACAAGGTCTATCCAAAAGATAGTTAACCCTATCCAGAATTGATAAACTTATAGACGCAACTTTGGGCCATGAGCTTCTCACCTTCATGGATGCCTTCTCTGACTACAATCAAATTCGGATGGCACCGAAAGATGAGGAGAAAATTACTTTTATTACTAACCATGGTCTTTATTATTACAAGGTCATGTCCTTCAGGCTAAAAAATGCAGATGCGATATATCAGCATCTGATCAATAAGATTTTTAGAGAGCAGATCGATCGCAACATGGAGGTTTACGTAGATGACATGCTTGTTAAGAGCCGAACATCAATCAGTCACATAGCCGACCTTGAAGAGATCTTCAATGCTCTCCAAAGATATAAGATAAAGTTGAATCCGACCAAGTGCGCCTTTGGAGTAACCTAAAAAAAATTCTTGGGGTTTATGGTCTCGAGGCAGGAAATCGAGGCCAACCTAGAGAAGATCCGAGCCATCCAGAAAATGACTATCCTAAAATCAATAAAAGAAGTTCATGACCTAATCGAAAAAGTGGCATCTTTGAATTACTTTATCTCGAAGTTGGCTGAGCGGTGCATGCCTTTTTTTCAGGCCCTCAAACAATCAAAGAACTTCTGCTGGACTATGGAATGCCAGCAAGCATTCGAAGAGCTCAAAAGCTACCTCGGCTTGCCTCCTCTACTGGCTAAGCTCGAACTAGGAGAAGGAGTGTTTCTATACTTGGTAGTCTCTCCAACAATCCTCACAGCAATTTTAGTCAAAGAAGAGACAAAAATGTAGCAACCGGTCTACTATATAAGCCGAGTCTTGAGGGATACAGAGATCAGGTACACTAAATTAAAAAAATTAACTTATGCTCTTCTGATCGTAGTCAGGAGACTTTGGTCCTACTTTCAGGGGCACACAATAACACTCCTCACTAATCAACCAATCAAGACAGTTCTTCACTGAATAGATGCTTTTGAAAGAATCGCAAAGTGGTTAATTGAGCTCATAGAGTTTGACATCAGCTATCAACCTCAGTCGTCGATCAAAGTTCAGATACTGGCCAATTTTATAGTTGAATGCATGATCCCAGATGATGTTGAACCTGAGCAAAATGAGGCCAACATTCTGTGGCTACAACCGAGCTTCCCCAAAGAAAGGGCGGACCTTCTTGAACGTTTTTGGACCCTATATATGGACGGCACTTTCAATGCTTTAGGTGTAGGAGCTGGACTGATCTTGGTCAACCTGAAAGGGGTAATTGCCGAGTGTGCACTACATTTTAAGTTTTTTGCAATGAACAATAGAATAGAATATGAAGCTCTAATAGCAGGGCTGAAGATAGCAAAGGAACTAGAAGTAGATCGACTCCGAGCTTAAAGTGATTCGCAGTTGATAGTGGGGCAGGTCAACGGTAATTATGATGCTCGAGAGGAAAATATGAGAAGATACCGTAAGAAAGTGAAGAGCTTGATCCTAGCATTCAACAATTTCAATATCCAGTGATTCCCAAGGGTGAAAAATGTCAGAGCTGACCTTCAATCCAAATTGGCCATACTTGCCCCTAATGAACTTCCGAAGGAAGTATACTTTGAAGTACTGAAATGCCCCAGTTTGGAAGAGCTGCTAACTACCATGCAAACTGACCATAAGCCCTGCTAGATTGATCTGTTGATTGCTTATCTCATAGGTGGAACTCTCCCTCAAGACCCAAAGGAAGCTCGAAAGTTGAGGAACCAGGCCTCCCGGTATGTGCTTTACGAAGACAAATTGTATAAGAGATCATATTCTTTGCCACTTTTAAGATGTCTTCGATCTTCCGAGGCCAATTTTGCATTATGGGAGGTGCATGAAGGAATCTATGGAAACCATCTAGATACCAGATCCTTGTCTCACAAGCTACTTCTGTAAGGTTATTATTGGTCGACTATGCACCATGATTGCATTGAATATGTTAGAAAGTGCGACCGCTGTTAAAAAAATACAAATATACAAAGATAGCCGGTCTTCCAGCTTACCCAACTAAGTGCCCGTTGGCCATTTGCATAATGAGAAATGGATATACTTGGCCCCTTCTCGACGGCACCTAGATAATACAAGTTTCTCTTAGTTGCGATCGACTACTTCACCAAATGGGTCGAGGCCAAACCCCTGACAAAAATTACTGAAGTCAAAGTGCAAGACTTTATCTAGAAGTCAATTATTTGTAGATTTGGTCTATCCCAAACCCTTATTATAGATAATGGATGATAATTTGCGGGAAAGAAGTTTGTCGAGTTTCATGAAGGTTTGAACATCTCCCACAACTTCACGTTAGTAGCTCATCCGCAAGCAAACGATGTAGCAGAAGTGACAAACAGAACCTTATTACAAGGCATCAAGGCAAGGCTTTAAAGAGCAAGGGGGACTTGGGCGGACGAGCTTTACCATATCCTATGGGCGTACCAAACTATCTAGAAGCTGCCAATTGGAGAAATGTCATTCGCTCTAGCTTTCGAAATGGAAGCAGTCATTCCGATAGAGCTCAAGCTGCTGTTGGCATGAGTTGTAGCCTTTAGTGAGTAATGCAATTCATAGAACCTCAGAGTAAACCTCGATCTACTGAAGGAAAAATGAGAAGAAGTCTAAGTTCGGATGGTTGCTTATAGATGAAAAGTGGCCTGTTACTATAACTCCATAGTCAAAGGCAAAATATTCAAAGTGGGGGCCTCGATACTTCGACGAGCAGCCAATTCACAATCTCAAAATCAAGAAAAGCTCGTTCCAAACTGGGAAGGTCCTAAAAAAGTCAAAAAGATTGTTCGGCTTGGAACTTAATACTTGAAGGAGCTCAAAGGCACCGATCTCCCAAGCCCGTGGAGCTTGGAGAACTTATGCATGTACTATCAATAATCTCATTTCAATAAAATCTTCTTATTTTAATATCTTCGATCTTGGTGCAAAACTATGATGATAGGAAATAGCCTCCCAAACTTTGTCATTAGACAAAATTAGCACTATTAGGAACAAGAAACCTTATTCCTAAATTGAGGCTAAAGTGAAGACCTCGATATTAAGCTAGGATACGGGGAGAGCCCTTCAACAATCTTTTGTACATAGCACCGTTAGGAAGGAGGAGAACTCATCCTAACATTGGAGCTAAAGTGAAGATCTCGGTCACTTAAGTCGGGACGGAGGAGAGGCCATTCAATGGCCCTTTTGTGCCCTACAGTTCTATTAGGATTAGGAGGAGAACCTCGTCCTAACATTAAGCTAAAGTGAAGACCTCGATACTTTAAGCCGAGGCAGGGAGAGCCCTTTCAATGACCTTTTTGTGTTCCTATAGTCTTAATTAAGAATAGGAGGAGAAACCCATCCTAACATTGAGCTAAAAGCAAAGTCCTCGATTACTTAAGCTGAAATGCAGAAAGAGGACTTTTCAACGATCTTTTGTGCTCCTATAGCCCTGTTAAGAATAGGAGGAGAACCTCATCCTAACATTGAGTTAAAGCGAAGACCTTGATTACTTAAGCCGAAATGCAGAAAGAGACCCGTTCAACGGTCCTTTTGTACCCCTATAGTCCTGTTAGGAATAGGAGAAGAAACTTATCCTAACATTGTGCTAAACCAAAGACCTCGATTACTTAAGTCGGGATGTGGGGAGAGACCCTTCAACGATCCTTTTATGCCCCTATAGTTCTGTTAGAAATAGGAGGAGGACCCCATCCTAACATGAGCAAATTCGAAGGCCTCGTTAAACTAAGATGAGATGAGGAAAAGATCCTATCAACTGTCCTAATGTGCCCCCACAAGCCACGTTAGGAATAGAAGAAAAATCTCATCTTAACATAAGCAAAAGCCAGGACCTCATTGACCAAAGATGAGAGAAAAGGAGAAGCCCTACCGATAACCCTTGCACGTGTTCTTTCTACGACAACCTAACTATGTCAAATACAAAAAATGAAACCCTATCTTGGTTCGCAGAAGAAATTTCAGCTCGGCATCCACAACAAGCATTTTATTAGAAGACAATGCAAAGAAAAATAAAGTGAAGAAAGTAAAGCCACGAGCAAGCTTCGAATTCATGCGAAACAAAAATAACAAAAAAGATACCATTTCATTACAAAAATAAGTTCATTATATGCAAAACATAGGTCGACAAGATCAATTACACCAAAAAAGAGAGAGAAAGAGAAAGGCCATTGAAATCCTAAGAAGGGTCAAACTCCTTAGACTTTGGGCTGGTAGCCATTACCAAAGATTCCTTTAGACGATCGACCTCCTCCTCGAGCTCCCTCCACCTCATCATGTTATCGCAGAACATTCTGTTGGCTCGATGGTAGTTCTCCTTTGACTCTTGCAACCTCCTCGTTAGAACCTCTGACTCAGCCTCTACATCCTTGGTAGCTAGACGCTCATAAGTCAGCTTGAGCTTCAGCCGTTGCACCTCAATCTTTTTCGCATTGACTGACTCCTAGAGTTTTCCAATGGTCCTCTTCAAGGAGGCGACCTCCTTGGCCTCCTTGCTTGTACCAGCCTAGAAGCCATCATCAAGTTGCTGCTGGAGTCGGGCTACTTCGTTGTTGAAGGCATGAAGCTTTTGTTCTAGCTTGGACATCCTATCACTTCAGTCCAATCGGTAAGTCTCATATGTGAGCTCAGCATCATGCAGCTAGTTTTGAAGTGGATAAAACCTCATTGACCAGTCCCACTCGAATCATGCCTTGTCGGAGGACTACGACGTGCTCTCCTCCAGAAGTTGAATCTTCTCCTTCGCTGCATTGAGTTGAGTCTTGAGGGAGTCGATCTTCGCCGTCAGTGCCCAGGATTTATCGCTTGCATTCTTTCAGAGTTTGGCCAGCTCCCTCTCGAAGCTTCCCATTTGAATGCTAAAACTCACGGAGTCCTTCATATGCAAGTTTTGGAGGCGAGTGACCTCTTTGGTTGCCTCCGAAGCATTCTTCCATGAAGCTTCAAGGTCATCCTCCATCTTCTTCAACTTCTTCTTTAGATGATGGACTTCCTTCCTCAAGCTTTTTATTAAAGGTTTTAGGGGAACCTCCTAAGGTAGTAGATCAGCGTTGACGGAAGACTGCATTCAAACTATGAAAAATGATTAAAGGTATAGATAAAAAGAAAATTCACTTTTATTTAATCAAAAATTTTGAGTACAAAGTAAAAAAAAAAGAAAAATGTACAACTATTAAAGCATTTCAACCTCAGGGGGGATGACGGTAGACGAAGCTAGAGCGCTCTCGACTGCGTAGGGTTCTTGAACTAGCTCAGGCACCTCCATGGTAGGTTCGGATGGACCAAAAGTAGGCTTAGCGGAGGAAGGATCAACTATGACATCGGATGGTCCAGCTTCAGCATCGTCCTCCTCCTCCAAAAATTTGAGGTCGAGCTCGAGGAACCTTCGGGCCATCTTGCCTTCACAGAGCTCAAAGCCCTTGATGAACATTGGCTGTCTGAAGTGATGTTCAGATCCTTCATTTTAGGGGAGACCTTGAACTCCTCCACGGCCCGTGCCACTGCCTCCAGACCAGCGACCCTCTCCTTGGCTTCTTGCCTCCTCTTCTCCTCTAGAGCCAGTGTCACCTTGAGTCTGATCGAGATGAATTCTTCCTTTCGAAGTGCACTGCATAGGCTCTCATTTCCACCATCTTCTCTCCCATGAGGTGCTCAGCCTCGGCAGCCATCATCTGAAGGTGATTGATCTCCGCCTGAAGACCTTTCCAGACATTCAGCATCTTTGCCTCCAGGCGATTTGCCCGCTTCAGGTGAGCAAGCATGTGGTGGCCCAACTGTCATGAACAAATCACTGTAAGATGAAAGAAGAAAGGGTGAGAAAATTTAAAAAAAAGTATGGCAAGATGATTACCATAAGGATAGCCCTGAGAGACTCCTAGATGAATTGCCTCTGATCAAGATTGGCTAGGTAGTCCACTTCCTCTAGCAGGACGAACTTGTCTGTCAGGTTTTAGATGATATCCGGGTTATCGAAGGGGTCCGTTCCCTAGTCATCATCGCTGCTCCGACTGGGCTCATCCCAACACACCTTGCGGACCTTCTTCGCAATGGTTGTTTTCCCCTTCCTCCTCTCTTTTCCTTCATCGGTGGAGGGATCAAGTGCGCAATCCCCGATGGAAAGATTTGCAGGCTCAGGAGGAAGAGATTCCCATTCTACGATGTCGGCATATGTGGTCAAGACAACCACTTTTCCAGGACGAACCTTGGGAGTCATATTAGCGACAATAGGAGCCGTAGGGTCGGAGGCACCGACCTTCACCCGCTTCGTGCCTTCACTTGGAGCCTTCCCCTTCCTCTTCTTCTGGGCATACAGGCCCTTGGCATGTCTCTCCATGATGTCGGTATCCATTTCTGTGATAAATAAAAATGTATAGTTAATCGAGGTATATACAAAACTTCATAAGAATTCATATGCATGTACATATGCACGACTAATACCGATAGGATTAAGAGGACTCAAATCGAAGTCGAACAAAGTTTGCTTCCTTAAAAGATTTGAAAGAGGAGGAGCTCAGTATGCCTTGAGCCGATTAGAAGATTCAAGGTCGGGCCCATCTAAACTAGGGGCTCGATAGATAGATTTCCTAAGGAAGTCCTAAGGAGGAAGGTCAAGCAATAAGGTGGGACATCGAATGAAGAAGTACTTCTCCTTCCAATTATGAATGAAAAAAGGAGCACCTTTCAGCAACCCCATCTTACCAAACTAGAAGGAGAAGTACCATAAGTATTTTGTAGAAGAGATATATGTGCCTAGAAGCCAGAATTGGCCGACACTTGTAATACACTTCCAAAGGCAAAATTGTAATTTTGACTATAATCAATAAAATGGATTATTTTCTATCACATTTGTGTATCTAGTGTCCATGATACATCCTTTGAGTTAATGATAATGATAATTCATATTTTCAAGAGTTGAAAATTTAAGACATGAATAATCATTATTAACTCATAAAATGCTCCCGACCATAGGATCATCACGAGGATGGTGATTGATCCGGAAGGTTGGTGTACAATCGCTTCTCTTTAGTAGATGAGTCTTGAGTCTACGGTGTGGAGACACCGGAGCGAGAGTACAGGTACTCGTTAGAGAACGAGGGCACTGAGCGTGACCACCTCGAGTAGTCATTAGGAAGTCTACCTTCTCGTCAATGACTGACTCGATGCTGCAGTAGTGTGTCTGGTTCTTTGACCTGAGGTGCATCGGCAGTTCACCTTGAGGGTGTTATAGTTTGACTACACCATTACTCGGTCTCCTAGCCATATGGAACCCTGAGGTGTATGTTGGCTATAGCATGTTCATTGTAGGAACTGGATTGCATCAAGATGGAATCTATCTACCTCGGTGGTAGAGGAGCAGCCCTATGATGATCATGAGAATCAAGTCCAGAAGCCCATGGCCATGGCAGAGTGAAATAATAGAAAGAGTTTCTATTTAGATTTTCACATTGGACTCGAATCGAATGATTACATCATATGACAGAGACTAGGGTTTGACGAGTTCACCTTAACCCTAATCTGATCGGGGCTCAAGATAGAAGAACTTAATCACACAGGTAGCTGCACCAAGAGGTTCGCATTCAGCTCTGATGGGTTGCCACCATATACTGCTAGGTGTCACTGGTGGATTTTGGGAGCAATTAGAATGATTTAGATGATCGATCATTCTAGCTGTTCGAATCAGAAGAGTTCTGATCCATCGAAAGGAGTTTCGATGATGTCGATGATAGAGATCATGACATATCCCATTACCATACAGAACTGAACCTAACTGGGTCACACAAACAAGGGTTTGAATCTGGTGATCATCAATTGAACTGATCCAGTTCAATTGATCTGAATGAGATTCAATTAGGTTCAAGGAAATCGTGCTAGCACTCGATTGAACCTAACGTTCTTCTTTTACTATCATAAATAGTTGTCCCTGACTGAGCCAAAGGAGTTTGTGCTCAATCAGAGGCCTTCATATGGTCTGACTGGAGGTTGTCCAAGTCAGAAAAGGTTGTCTTATTTTGTAAGACATTACCTGCCATTTTTGGTCACCTGCCATTTCTCATGTTCCTTTGACTTTGGTCAAAAGTCTGACCTTTGACTGGTCAAATGTTGACCATTGACACTTTGACTTTTGTCCACATGTCATGCACCTATTGGAGAGCTGGTGGGGGCCTTGTCCCCCTGCCAGAACCTGGCAAGGAGGAGGGCGCACGCCACCCAGGGTTGGCGTGTGCCCAAGTTGGAGGCGCCTAGGAGTCCCTATTGGACAGGGACTCCATCTCCTTTTTGGATTCCAATTAGAGTTCTCCTAAGAACCAACTTTGACTGGTCTTAGGCACCCTCTAAGGAGGAATCCAGGGGACTCTATTCCCACCAATCAGATTTAGATCTGATTTCACAAAGGGTTGTGATTGGTTGGGAAGAAGAGGAGTTGGATCACGCATAGTCTATAAATAAGACCCTGCGCCCAACTCAAAAGGTAATGCAATTTCCCACCATGCCCCAAGGCTGCCTCTCCCCTCCTTCCTCCATGCCAAGTCCATCTTCTCCCTCTCCTCTCCACGTCCAAAAGTAGTTTTGGGATTGTTGGTGCGATTCCAGATCAAGAGAAAGGCGATCAAAAGCTAGAAGGCTGCGCTGCTGCAAAGGACGAACTGCTGATCTTCAAAAGGAGTTTTGAAGATCCTCCAGATCAGATCCAGATCTAATTTTTGGAGATGTGATAGAGAAGAAGAGGATCTCCAGATCCAACCTGAGTGGATACCGGTAGAGGCCAGGCACTTGCGTGGCTAGATCCAGAACCTTCCGCTGCTTATCAGGATCATCAATGGGTAATAGGATTACCCAAATCAAGGTAAATTAAATTTGATTTAATTTATCTATATTTTATTTTAATTTATTAAAATAATAAGAATTAGATCTAAAATATTTTCAAGATCTGATTAGGATCAAAGAAAAATTTTTTTTAAAATATATCTCTTGATCTGATCAGATCTGAACGAACCTGGATCCGGGAAATCAGGATTTTCCTTCAACTGGTATCAGAGCCAAGGTTCTAAAAGTTGTTTAGATCTAATTTTAAATTTATTTTAATTAAAAATAAAGTGATTTTAGATGTCACATGAGATGTGATCAGATCTGAAATCAGAAAAAATTAAAATTAAATGATTTGGATCTAAGATTAGAAAATATGCATGACTAGTTCTAAAATAGAATAGTTCTATAGAATAGTCTTGCATGTTTTTGATTTAATTTGATTAAATCATATTTTAGATCTATTTATTTACTATTTTTTGATATTATAAGTTATTATAATAACATCTAAAAAATAGCAAATAAAAATTATTTAATTTTAAATATCATATGAGATATGATTGATGCATGTCTAGACTAGTTGTAGAATAGTTCTACATAATTGTCTAGATTAGAATTTATTTTGATTAGATCAATTTAAATCTAATTTTTTAGATTATTATGAGATAATTTAGATCTGAAAACATGCATGATTTGATACATGAGATGTATGCAAAATATGCCATGATTAGATCTAATTTGTATATGAGATATATGATATAGATCTAAAACTGTTTTGTAGTATTGCATGTTCCTGATTAAGGCGTTCCTCTTGGCCGTCCGGTCATAAGAACGAAGAAGGGTTTAAAGGCCCTCTCTTCCCATTCGATGGGGTGTTCTTATGATGTGTAGGGGTGCTGCGTGTTCGTCCTTAATCAGAAATCCCAAAACTTACTTTCTGCAAAACCCTAGATCCTGAAACCCTAGGATTTATTGTGCATATTTTGTTTATGAACCCTACTTAATTAAGAATTAAGATTTATGGAATATTAATTAGGTCTAAAATTGAGAATTTCAGAGATCTAAGACATATTCATAATACTGGGTTCGGGCTTGGGTAGCTCAATTAGGTCTAAGCGGTTGATCAAACCGAATCAAGAGTTGGTTAGATGGGATCAACAATGCTTAAATTGACCAGCCTAATAGGATTAAGTCTGGGTCAAGATCGAGTCACGATCAAGCAAGACCTAATTAGGCTCAGAGGTTAGAGTCTGGATTGTAGGCTAACCCAATTGGTTCTGACTCAACAATTTGGTGTCTAAGGTAAGTTTGGCACATACGACCGACTGGTTTTTTAATTGGAAGCTACTCGACCTGAATGCATTCTTGTACGAGTTAATGGCATATTCCTTCCACCGGTCTCACTTACCTGGCCATATCTGTTGACACAGTTCTGATCTGAGGTGGTCAATAATCCGAGCTAACCCATGCCACTAGGTTAGTCATAATTGTTATGACTATGACAAGTCTAGTTTAATGAGACCTGAATCAATTCTCCCTAAGAAAAGATTAAGTCTGAGGTCTTCCACCATTGTAGATGTGCGGGCCCTTCCGGGGGTTGATTGTTCTCGACTGGATACAGTGGCTCAGTTGCACCGGGAAGATGCAACCATGTCTATTAGGCATTGGATGCTATGGGCTGGAGGATGAGTTGGGCTCAATATTCTGGATACGGTGAGAGACTCAATTAGGAACCCAGTCTATGCAAATGGTGGGTCTGACTTAACTAAGGAGTGGATCAATATTTCGGATACGGTGAGATTCATGAATTAGAGACCAAGTTTGGGTGCACCATGATTAGAGAATCATTGAACAAGAGTTGTTCACTCATTGGCTAACCCATCACCAATAACTGTTAGGTGAGGTGATGAGTCAGTTGGTGAGACCGCACCACCCACTAGAAATCATTAATCGTGGAGATTTTCGCATCTCTACAGAGGGAGTGTAGGGATCCGAGAAAATAGTGGGAGCTAATTTGTTTAAAAATAAAATCCCTAAATAAATTGGTCAAGTCAAAATTACAGTATCTAACTAGAATCTTTGACTCTCTACAGGAAAATGTCTGCGTCCAACCCATTGGCACGTATCCTGGACACACATAGACTGACTGGACCCAATTATAAAGATTGGCTCAGGAACTACAAAATTATTTTTGGGTTTCGAGAAGTTAACCCATGTTTTGGACCAGGACCCTCCCACCTTACCAGCCCGTCCATCCAGGAGATACCGAAAGTAGAATGGTATATAGCAGATTGAAGTGGACAAACTTCTAAAGTAGGGTTCATTCGAAAAGTCATACTAATCCAAGTTGGATCTCCAATATGTGTCCTAGTCAAAAAAGCCACGCAAATGGGAGAAATATGCATAGACTCCTTAAAAATTTACAAGGTCTATCCAATAAGATAGTTAACTCCTATCCAGTAATTGATAACTTATAGCGCAACTTTGGGCTGAGCTTCTACCGTTCATGGATGCTTCTCTGATACAATCAAATTCGGATGGCACCGAAAGATGAGGAGAAAATTAGCTCTTTATTATAACGTGGGTCTTTATTATTACAAGGTCATGTCTTCAGGCTAAAAAATGCGATGCGATGATATCAGGATCTGAATCAATGATTAAGATTTAGAGAGCAGATACGATAGCGCACATGGAGGTTTAACGTAGATGACTGCTTGTTAAGAAGCCGAACATCATCAGTCAATAGGACCTTGAGAGATCTTCAATGCTCTTCCAAGATATAGATAAGTGAATCGACCAAGTGCGCCTTTGAGTAACCTAGAAAAAATTCTTGGGGTTTATGGTCTCGAGGCAAGGAAATCGAGGCAGACCAGAGAAGATTCGAGCATCAAGAAAATGATCTATCTATAATAAGAGTCTCTAGTGTATGAAAGTCGGCTCTTTGCATTATTTATCTCGAAGTTGGGCTGAGACGTGGGCATGCATTTTTTCAGGCCTCAAACAATAAGAACTTCTGCATGGACTATGGAATGCCGAAAGCATTGAACCAGAGCTCAAAAGCTGACATCTGGCTTGCTCCTCATACTGCTAAGCTCGTGAACTGGAGTAAGGAGTGTTTTTAATAACTTGTCAGTCTCTCAAAATCCTCACAGCAATTTTAGGGTCAAGAAGAGACAAAATGTAGCACTACCCAGGTCTATATATACGCCGAGTGCTTGAGGGATACAGAGATAAGGTACACTAAAATTAAAAAAATTAATTATGCTCTTCTGATAGTAGTCAGAAGCTTTGGTCTAATTTCAGGGGAGCACAATAACACTCCTCTAATCAATAAAGAAGTTCTTGCAATGATAGATGCTTTTAGGAAGAATGGAAAAGTGGCATCGAATACTGAGCATCATAAGAAGATTTGAACATCAAAAAAGCATATCTATACAGAAGTCGTCGATCAAAAGTTCAGATCTGGCAATTTTCTAGTTGATGGGCATGATCCCAGATAATGATTGAACTGAGGCAAAATGAGAGCACATTCTGTGGCTAACCGAGCTCCCCAAGAAAGGGGCGGACTTCTTTGAACGTTTTTGGACCCTATATATGGAACGGCACTTTAATAGCTTTAGGTGTAGGAGCTGGACTGATATTGGTAACTGAAAGGGGTATTGCCGAGTGTCAACTACATTTTAGAGTTTTTTGGGAAATGAAATAGAATAGAATATGAGCTCTATAGGCAGGGCTGAAGATAGCAAAGGATAAAGTAGATCGACTCCGGAGCTTAAGTGATTCGCAGTTGAATGTGGGGCAGGTCAACGGGTAATTATGATGCTCGAAGAGGAAATATGAAAGAAGTACCGGTAAGAAGTGAGAGATTGATCTGAGCATTCAACAATTCAATATCAGTGATTCCAAGGGGAAAAATGTCAGAGCTAGACCTTCAATCAAATTGGCCATGACTTGCCTAATGAACTTCGAGGAAGTATATTTGAAGTATGAAATGCGCCAGTTTGGAAGAGTTTCTGCTAACTACATGCAAAATGACATAAGCCTGCTAGATGTTGATTGGTTGATTGTTATCTGCATAGGTGGAACTCTCTCAAGCCCACAGGAAGCTCGAAGAGTTGTGAGGGAACAGGACTCATCCGGTATGTGCTTTAAGAAGACAATTGTAGTAAGAATTCATATTCTTTGCGATTTTAAGATGTTTCGATCTTCGAGGCAATTTTGCATTATGGAGGTGCATGAAGGAATCTATGGAAACCATCTTAGATACAGCATCCTTGTCTCACAAGCTACTTTGTAAGGTTATTTATTGGTCACTATGACCATGATTGCATTGAATATGGTTGAAAGTGCGATCCCGCAGCTTTAAACAATAAATATACAACGATAGCCGGTCTTCCCAAGCCTTATACAAACTAGTGCCGTTGGCATTTGGCATAATGAAGAAAGTGGATATACTTGGCGCTTCTGACGGGCACCTAGAATAATACAAGTTTCTCTTAGTTGCGATCGACTATTCACCAAATGGTCGGGCAAACCCTGAAAATAATTATGAAGTCAAAGTGCAAAGACTTTATCTAGTAAGTCATTAATTTGTAGATTTGGTTCTATCCCAAACCTATTATAGATAATGGTGATAATTTGCGGGAAAGCAGGTTTTGCGGTTTATGAATGGTTTGACATCTCCACAATTCACGTTAGTAGCTTCAATCTCCCCAAAAGCAAACGATGTAGGCGAGGAGTGACAAACAGAATTATTCAAGGCATCAGGGCAAGGATTAAAGAGCAAGGGGGACTTGGGCGGACGAGGCTTCTACATATTATGGGCGTACAACTATATAGAATGGCCATTGGAAAATGTCATTCGCGTCTAAGTTTCCGAATGGAAGCAGTCAAATTCCGATAGAGCTCAAGCTGCTGTTGGCATGAGTTGTAGCCCTTTAGTGGTAATTGCAATTCAAGAACTCAAGAGTAAACCTCGATCTCTGAGAGGAAATGAGTAAGAAGTCTAAGTTCGGATGGTTGCTTATAGATGAAAAAGTGGGCCGTTACTATAACTTCCATAGTCAAAGGCAAAATATTCAAAGTGGGGGCTGGAACTTCGCGAGCAGGCCAAAGTTCACTAATCATCAAAATCAGAAGCTCGGTTCCAAACTGGGAAGTCCTAAAAAAGTCAAAAAGATTGTTCGGCTTTGGACTGTAATACTTGAAGGAGACTCAAAGGCACTGATCTCGCCAAGCGTGGAGCTTGAGACTATGCATGTACTATACAATAATTTCATTTCAATAAATCTTCTGTATTTTAATATCTTCGATCTTGTGTGTAAAATTGATGATAGGAATTAGCCTCCAAACTTTGTATTAGACAAAATTAGCACTATTAGGAAGCAAGAAACTTATCCTAAATTGAGCTAAGTGAAGAACCGTCGATTATTAGAAGCTAGGATACGGGGAGAGGCCTTCAAACAATCTTTTGTACGATACGCACCGTTAGGATAGGGGAGAACCTCATCCTAACATTGGAGCTAAAGTGAAGAACTCTCGGTCACTTAAGTCGGGAGCGAGGAGAGGCCATTCATGGCCCTTTTGTGGCCCCTACAGTTTTATTAGGATTAGGAGGAGAACCTTCGTCCTAACATTAAGCTAAAGTGGAAGACCTCGATACTTTAACGCCGATGGCAGGGAGGGCCCTTGTCATGACCTTTTTGTGTTCCTGATAGTCTTAATTATAAGAATAGGAGGAGAACATCCTAACATTGGCAAAAGAAAGTCTCGATTACTTAAGTGAATGGCAGAAAGAGGACTTTCAGCGATCTTTTGTGCTCCTATAGCTGTTAGAATCGGAGGAGACCTCATCCTAACATTGAGTTTAAAGGAAGACCTTGATTAATTATAAGCCAGATGCAGAAAGAGACCAGTCTAAGGTCCTTTTGTACCGCTATAGTCCATGTTAGAGAATAGGAAAGAAACTTATTCCTAACCATTTGCTAAACCAACGACCGTCGATTAGCTTAAGTCGGGATGTGGGGAGAGACCCTTCACGATCTGTTTATGCCCTATAGTTCTGTTAGAAATAGGAGGAGGCCCCCTCCTAACATGAGGCAAATTCGAAGGCTCGTATAAACTAATGTTGCGATGGAGGAAAAGATCCTATCAACATGTCCTAATGTGCCCCATCAGAGCACGTTAGGATAGAAGAAAAATCTCATCTTAAATAAAGCAAAGAAGCGGACCTCATTGCCAAAGATGAGAGAAAGGAGAAGCCTACGATAACCCTTGCACGTGTCTTTTCTAACGACAACTAACTGATGTAAATACAAAAAATGAAAACCTACTATCTTGATTCGCAGAAGAAAATTTCAGCTCGGCATCCACTAAACAAGCATTTTATTAGAAGACAATCTAAGAAAAATAAAGTGAGAAGTAAAGCAGAGCAAGCTTCGAATTATGCGAAAGGACAAAATAAAAAAAGATACCATTTCATTACAAAAATAAGTTCTCTATATGCAAACATAGGTGACAAGATAATTCAGCACAAAAGAGAGAGAAAAGAGAAAGGACATTGAAATCTAAGAAGGGTAATCCTTAGATTTTGGGTGGTAGCTCATTACAAGCCAAAGTTCTTTATAGATCGACCTCCTGCTCGAGGCTCCTCCATCATCATGTTATCGGCGAACATTCTGTTGGCGATGGTGTCTCTTTGATCTTGCAAACCTCCTCAGTTAGAACTCTGACTAGCTTACATCTTGTACTAGAACGCTCATAAGTCAAGGGTTGAGCTTCAGCGTTGCACTCAATCTTTTTCCGCATTGACTGACTCCTAGAGTTTTCGCATGGTCCTCATTTCGGAGGGATCCTTGGCCTCCTGCTTGGTACAACCTAGAAGCTCATCAGTTGTGTGGAGTGGGCTACGTTGTTGTTGAAGGGCATGAAGCTTTTGTTTAGCTTGGACATCTAATCACTGTCAGTCAATCGGTAAGTCTCATATGTGAGGTCGGATCTGCAGCTAGTTTTAGAAGTGGATAACACCATTGACAGTACCCCCTGCGCTATTGCCTTGTCGGAGGGACTATACGAGATGCTCTCTCGAGAAGTTGATATTCTTTCTCCTCGCTGATTGAGTTGAGTCTTTGAGGGAGTGTTTCGCGATCAGTGTTCCGGTATTCTTCGCTTCAATTCTTTCAGAGTTTTGGCACAGCTCCTCTCGAAGCTTCCATATTGAATGCTAAAACTACTGGAGTCTTCATATGGCAAGTTTTGGAGGCGAGTGACTCTTTGGTTTTGCCTCCGAAGCATTCTTACATGAGCATCCAGGTCATCCTCCTATGCTTCTTAGCAAGCTTTCTTACTTTAGCTGATGGACTTCTTTCCTCAAGCTTTTTATTAAGGTTTTAGGTGGAACGCATCCTAAGGTAGTAGATAGCGTTGACTGGAAACTGATTCAACATATGAATAATGATTAAAGGTATAGTAAAAAGAAATTACTTTTATTTAATCAAAAATTTGAGTACAAGTTAAAAAAAAAAAAGAAGAGATGTACAAATATTACAGCATTTCAACCTCAGGGGGGAATTGAACGGTAGAAAACGAAGCTAGAGAGCTCTCGACTGCGTCAGGGTATCTTGAACTAGCTCAGGCACCTCCATGGTTGTAGGTTCGGATGGACCAAAAGTAGGCTTAGGCGGAGGAAGTATACTATGACATCGGATGGTCCAGCTAAGATCGTTCCTCCTCAAAAATTGAGGGTCGAGCTCGAGAACCTTCGGGGGCCATGCTGCCTTCGACAGAGTAAGATCCTTGATGAACATTGGCTGTCTGAAGTGATGTATAGGTATTTCTTCTATTTTTTTAGGGGAGACCTTAGGAACTGCTGCAGCGGCGTGGCCACTGCTCCAGACGCGACCGCTCCTCCTTGGCTTTCTTGCGGATTCCTTCCTCTAGAAGCCAGTGCTCACTTGAGTCTATCGAGATGAATTCTTCCTTTCGAAGTGCACCTGGCTAGGCTCTCAATTTCCACCCATCTCTTCTTCCATAGTGCTCAGCCTCGGCAGACCATCATCTGAAGGTGTGAAATAGCTCCGCTGAAGACTTTTCCCAGGACATTTCAGAACATCTTTGCCTCAGGTTCGATTGTAGCCGACTTTCGGAAGAGCAAGCATGTGGTGGCCAACGTCATGACAATCACTGAGATGAAAAGAAGAAAGGGTGAGAAAATTAAAAAAAAGGTATGGCAAGATGATAATAAGGGATCCGAGAAGACTCAATGATTGCTCTGATACAAGATTGGATGTAGTCCACTTCCTCTAGCGGACGACTTGTCTGCAGGTTTAGATGATATCCGGGTATCAAGGGGTCGTTCCCTAGATCATCATCGCTGCTTCACGACTGGGCTCATCCCACAACCTTGCGGAACCTTTCTTCGCAATGGTTGTTTTCCCCTTCCTCGTCTCTTTCTTCATCGGTGAGGGATCAAGTGGCGAATCCGATGGAAAGATTTGCGGCTCAGGAGGAAGAAGATTCCCATTCTACGATTCGATATAAGTGGTCAGACAACACTTTCCAGACGACCTGGGAGTTACTAATTAGGAAAATAGAGGCGTAGACGAGGACCGACCTTCACCGCGTTCGTGCCTTCCTGGAGACCGTCCCCTTCCTCTTTTTCTGGCATACACGGCCTTGGCATGTCTCATCTCCATGATGTCGGTATCTCATTTCTGTGATAAATAAAAATGTGGTTATCGAGGTATATCAGAACTTCATAGAAGAATTCATATGCATGTACATATGCAGATAATACCGAAGGATTAAGAAGGACTCAAATCGAGTCGAACAAAAGTTTCTTCCTTAAAAGTAAGAGGGAGGTACCTCAGTATACCTTGACGATTAGAAGATTTCAAGGTTCGGGCCATCTAACTAGGGTGCTCGATAGAAGTTCGCTAAGGAAGTCTAAGGGGAAGGTCAAGCAATAAGGTGGGACATCGAATGAAGAAGTACTTCTCCTTCCAATTATGAATGAAAAAAGGAGCACCTTTCAGCAACCCCATCTTACCAAACTAGAAGGAGAAGTACCATAAGTATTTTGTAGAAGGGTGGCATTTGTGTTAGATATATGTGCCTAAGAAGCAGAATGGCGACACTATGTAATACATTCCAAGAGCAAAATTGTAATTTTGACTATAATCATAAAATGGATTATTTTCTATCACATTTGTGTATCTAGTGTCCATGATACTTCCTTTGAGTTAATGATAATGATAATTCATATTTTTAAGAGTTGAAAATTTAAGACATGAATAATCATTATTAACTCATAAAATGCTCCCGACATAGGATCATCAATAAGATGGTATTGACCCAGAAGGTTGGTGTGGCAATCGCTGTCGTCTAGAGATGAGTCTTAAATCTAGCAGTGTGGAGACACTCGAAGTGAGAGTTAGAGAAATGGGGACTGAGCGTGACATCCTCAAGTAGTCATTAGGAAGTTACATGCGTCATATGACTGACTCAAGAGCTACAGTGGTGTGTCTGGTTCTTTGATCTAAGGTGCATCGGTAGTTTCACATTGAGGGTGTTATAAGTTTGACTACACGCATAACTCGATCCTAGCCATTCGATCCTGAGGCATATGTTTGGCTACAGCAATGTTCAATCTATGGAACTGGACTTGCTTCAAGATGAAATCTAATCTACCTGGGTGGTAGAGGAGCAGCCCTATGATGATTAAGAATCAGTCTAGAAGCCCATGGCCATCGGGCAAGTGAATAATGAAAGAGTTTCTATTTTAAAGAATTTCTACATCAGATTGAATTGAATGATTACATCCATATGACATGAATCTAGGTTGATGAGTCACCTTAACCCTAATCTGGATCGGGGCTCAAGATAGAGAACTTAATCGCACAGTAGCTGCACCAAGAGGTTCACATTTACTCTATGGGTTGCCACCATATACTGGTAGGTGTCACTGGTAGATTTTGGGGGAGTGCAATTAGAAATGATTTAAGATAATCGATTTCTAAGCTGTTTGATGCGAAGAGTTTCAATCCATCGAAAGGAGTTTTCGATGATGTGATGAATAGAGATCATGACATATCCATAATTATACAGATCCGAACACTAACAGATCACACTGCAAGGGTTTTGAATCTAGTGACATCATTGAATGAACCAGTTCAATTGATCTGAATGAGATTCAATTAGATTCAAGGAAATCGTGCTAGCCATTCAATTGCCTTCACTTGGCTTCACTTGGTCTGACTGAGCCTGTCAGGTAGAAAGGATTGTCTTATTTGTAAACAGATACCTGCCATTTTTGGTCACACTGCCATTTCCTCTCCTTGACTTGGTCAAAAGTTGACTTGACTGAATCAATATATTGACACATTGATACTTTGATTTGTCCACGTTCATGCACTATTGGACAGAGCTGAGGGGGGCTTGTCCTCCTATCCAAAACTAGCGAAGGAGGAGGGTGTCACGTCCAGGATGCGTCGCCCAAGCAAGCGCCAGGATCCCTATTGGACAGGGATTCCATCTCCTATAGGATTCGATTGGCTACTCCTAAAGACAACAATTGACAGGATCTAGGACACATCTAAGAATGAATCCATATCTATTCCACTCAATAGATTAAGATCTGATTTCATAAAGGATTGTGATTGTTGGATGTAGAGGAGTTTGGATCACTCATAGTCTATAAATGACCTGCGCCAACCCAAAAGTAATCGCATTAACAATCCTAAGGCCTGCTCTCCTCCTCCCCATGCCAAGTCCCTCATCTTCCTCTCCTCTCCATGCCCAAATAGTTTGGGATTCCATTGGTGCAATCTAGGCGAGAGAAAGATGATAAAACTAGAAGCTACACTGCTAGCAGGGTAACTAGATATTTCGAAGGCCATTTTGAAGATCCTCAAATCATATTCAGTCTATTTTGTAAAGCATGATAGGAAGAAAGGATTCTGATCTAGCGAGTAGATATTGGGTAGAGGTCAGGCCTTGTGTCTAGATTCAGAATCTTCCGCTGCTTTAAGGATCATCAATGGGTAATAGGATTACCCTAAATCAAGGTAAATTAAATATATTAATTATCCGATATTATTATTTTTAATATAAATAATAAAAAATTAGATTAAATATTTTAATCTAATTTGGAGAAGAAAATTTATTTTTAAATATATCTCTTGATCGATCAAGATCTTAGAAACAACTGATCCAGGAAATCGGGATTTTCCTTCAACTGGTATCAAGACAAGTTCTAAGTGTTTAGATTTAATTTTAAAATATTATTTTAAAAAAAATAAGTAATTTTAGATGACATGGATGTGTCAGATTGAAATAGAAAACTAAAATTAAATGATTTGGATTAAGATTAGAAAATGCTACTAGTTTAAGATAGATAGTTCTGATAGAATAGTCTTGCATGTTTATGAATGTTAATTTGATTAAATCATATTTTGATGATCTATTTATTTACATTTTTTGTTATTATATTATTATAACAACATCTAAAAAATATAAAAAAATTATTAATTGTTACATCATATGAAGCTATGATTGATGCATGTCTAGAGTTGTGAAGTAGTGCTACATAGTTTGAATTAGAGTTTTTATGATAAGATATTTAAATCAATTTTAAAATTATTATGAGATAATTTTAGATTGAAACATGCAGATTTGATACATGAGATGTATGCAATATGCCAGATAGATCTAATTTGTTATATGAGATTATATATAAGATTA
>QRFJ01000068.1:1047558-1171057 GCA_006176705.1 Cocos nucifera | reverse complement strand
ACTGACAGGAGCGTCTCGAAAAAATAGTAGACAAGATAATAAGGTCAAATATTAATTTGGGCTCGATGTCTGATGAGCTCAAGCACCAATCAGAAAATCAGGACGCTTGCCAAATGTTGGCCACCAGCAAGAAGATGTTCTGGTGAACAGAGTTGCCACTCAGTACCAATACAGAAAATGACTTTTTAAGAAAAGATGCGTGAATGGTAGCATCCAGGATACTGTCGATGATGATAAGACTTGAAAGAGCTTAAGAAGCTCGTGTGAATAGACTTGTATTTGTAATGATGTTATTCTGCAATCCTTGACTGATGCTTAGCAACATCATGAATTACCACATGCTATAAACTTCCAAAATTGTTGCCAAATTATGGACATGACTGGTTACTGTGACTTTCTATGAAAGCAGGTCATATTAAGGTGTCATTCTCAGCCACAAGAGAGTATACCTCTTGCATTCACATTTCTTCTAGCTCCATAGATGTCACAATGAACGGACTTCAGAAAGTCTTCTCTACTAAGATGGTGGAAGTCTAGGACGAAAGGTAGAGCACAAGGAGGTCATCATTGTGATATCATGTTGTCAATGTGAACACAAATATAGAGGGCCTGCAGGATATACTAGTATAGTCTTATTCCATTTGGCCAACTAATAGTGGCTTAGATTTGACATGGCTACAGTAAATGATACTTATGCGAGCCTTTCTACAGATATTAACGTTCATCATAAAATGCCACATAGCCATGAAGATTATAAGACGACAGAGAGATCTTAGTCACTTATATGTGATTACGTGTTCGCTATCGTTTCATTGTTTCCACTACATACGGTCTTTTACGTTTGTTATGCCATTCCAGTTATTGGGTGTCCTCATATCTTTGGTGCCTTGTGATTCATGGTGCGCTGAGCCACACACATTATAACCTAAATTTACCAGATTTGAGCTGCTCACACTTCTACCTTGAGAGCACTTTTTGCGATGTGAGTCTGTCTTACGACTACTGAGCATAAATAGATGCATCACTCTCACACGCCATTTCAATCAGAATATGGGGCCAAGAGTTTAAATATCCAGCTCACTAGTCTTTGAAGGATTTGCAGGCAAGTTATTACGCATTGTGCAGCACATATGCACCTTATAACTTCCCATTGAATTGACGAAATTAGATATACGACATTTAGGAATTTTACGAGACATGCAGACTGTTTCATTCTCTCACTAATAATGACTTGCGAGTACATAGTTCATATTACGGATGCATTATTATATGCTAACTGAATGGACTTTCAATTAGTTCCTGCAGTGTATGGAAATCGAGGGTAGTGCCAAATGAAATAGCTTATAAGTTAAGCGACATTATGAGGATAAATACTTCTAACAATAAATATTCCATGGAGAGATCGATCTTCAGAATCAGCACATTACGTTTCTGCTCTTTGAGTATCTTTTACACGAGATGATGCAGATCAGATAGTAGTGTATTTGGCATTAGGCATTGTGGAGTCATATGATGGCCAAAATAATCACTAATTACCGATTTAAGGGCCCAGATACATACGTGGACATATCACACTTAGTGGAGAGTCATTATGCATATAGACCTATGACTACAACTTCAGCTGTATCCATATAGGTCCAAAATTCAATAGCACAGTAGAGTCTATTTCTTCTGCATATAAAACGGAGACACCTGCAACTATACATCTGTAGTGTTGAGCTTTGATGTTAGTGTGCGAAGTACTGAGGCAATAAATCTAAGATCATAATCTTCCAGCGTGGTTCATTAGTTTTTACGAAGTGCACCATACTCCTTTGTGCTTTATTCTATTCTCACTATGATTATGTGAGGTTATATTGAAAACCCTGAGTCGTAGTATCTAGTTGGCCTTAGTCCTATCAATAATGAATTCGCTGCAGTATGGTCGAAATAAGAACAACATCTGGAAAGTCTCATTAGAGTAGAGTCCTTACGGATATAGTGACATATCGGGAGAGTGGGGTAGTTAACAACAATACTATGGATAACACACTACAAGGCATTTGACCTGGATCCATATAAACAATGACACAATACCGACCGAAGCTGATTCAACAACGACGCTAAACTACGTATGAGATATTACGCAGAATAAAATCAATTACTTCATATACAATTATTAAAGGTACTGAATTCATAGTAGTGTGACAAATATAACTGGAGTCTCTTGTTTTAGCAGGTAGACTCTTTAACTATTGCATTTGTAGGAGATCCACTTAGGCTGAGGTAACCATCAACCACTAAGTGGTTAAAAGAACAGATTTCCATTCAAGAATTCAAAATGGAAGATGTGATTTATTTTGTCATAAAGTCGTTCAATAAAATTAGCACAATGGAGCAGTAAAGGTGAATTTTGAGCATTAGTTTTACCAGGAAATATATAGGCAATAATTGCCATAAATCTTTTAAGGCCTAGAAAAACCTTAAAATTCGTGATATTCCACATAGCCTCAGATTGTGAATCTACAAAAACTTGATTATGAACAAGACTATTATTATCTGAATGTCAGAAATTGTTCAAATAAAACCATAATGATGAAAAAAGTCGAAGACAGGTTTGAAAAAAAAAGATTATCTCCATTATATAACAGAGGTACAGCTAAAACAAATGATACGGTCAATTAAATCTCCTGGGAAAAATTGTCCAAGCCAATGCCTTTCTTTCTGAAACCCCTTATAACATTTCTTATAGTAACACGACAGCGAGTTTATCATTTATTGATTATTCACCAATTATTTGTTCTAGCGCTTGGCCAATTGGTCGCATGGCATAGCAATAAGTTGACATGCGAATGAGGTTATTGTTGGAGTGTTGTGGTAATCAGGCACGACGGAGTAGGACGAGGAGGGTGACGCATTCTGGACTGAGTGAAGGTCAGACCTACAGAGTGTTGAAGCTGAGACTTATTATGATGATATCTAGAGGTAAAGAGGGAGCAAGCTCTTATTTTGAAGATACACGCGCAAGGAGGACATAAGAGGAAACAGCATACTCACATCTCGTGTGATTACATATAATTTTACGATCAGGTTTGCCTTTGCTTTTCATAAGTATAAATGGCAAGTTGAACAAGTGTATTTATCTACGATCTGGAGGAAAAAGCATTGGTGGATTAAAAGAGGAGAGAGCAGATAGGAACTTTAAATCTCGGCCATACCAGCGCCACAAAGTCAGCAGCGGTTAACAAATGGTTGAGTTCTGAGCCCGGGGTGGAGGTGCTAATGCAATACCGAGCTTATACATACTGCCTGGATCATGCCTAGAGTTTTGATCGCACAAATAAACCATCGTAGTTGGGTACCTCAGAGTGTTCAGTCTGAGTCATCCTTCTAGTTACATTGAACTAAAGAATGCCTTCAGACCCGGCCATCCTTTCGTTGTGGTTTTTCATTCACTAATCGTCAGGGGACAATGGATACCATCAAGGAAGATAAGAGTAAAGAATTCCTTGGACATGAACAGTACGAGCTCATAGAGCTACTGTACAGTCTATATATACCTTTCTTGACATAAACTTCCATCATTATTCGCTATTGAATCGTTCGGCTAGTCTCACTTAGATATCACATGCCAAACAAGGAAAACCTTTTACTTGAGTTGAATAATAATCCTCAAAATTTCAAATTTCTTAGCAATAAATTGGTGATTTTCTCCAATTTGTTCCAATTTTTTAAGTAGTATTTTTGGGTCGGGTCAGTCACAGTTATCAAGCTTTTAGAGATGCGTGTGAAATGTTTATTCTTCAGACTTAGAAGGCTTGTGTGAGTTTCTCTGATTTGACCCAAAATTATTGGCTAAGATAGCCATTAACACAAAGAATTCTATGTAAGTGATTATAGTCCAAGCCATCATTTCTACCTAAAAATTATACTTACAGGTCCACATTAGCATAGATCACATAATTATTCAAGTGCATATACGCTGAGAATATTCACTAACTACTTCTATTCATTAATATCTGTAGATTATAAGCGGACATCATATATGCAAGCTCTAGCAATTGCAAATTTGATGGTATTAAATGGTACAGGGTGTTGTTTATTAATATAACATGTTAAAACCTTTCATTTCTTTGTTCATTTGCAAATTCAATTTAGAGATCAGAATCCCTAGACTTTCTCATCTTGATTAAGCTATGCTTATCATATCTGCAGCATGTTAGCTAGTATATAATAGGGTCTCATGACCTTACGCTTTGTAGCATGCTGGCGTATTTTTATGCATACTATTGATGAGCACCTTGTTTGCATAATCCACGAGACCTGACTGTTCGCGCGGGTTTGTTCGTACGTTCTTGAAGTCCGGGATACTAATCTATGAGCATTGCACATTACTGTAATGCGGGTTGACGACAGTTAATTGCGGTTTAGTGAGTTCTATTACCTCAGCTGTATGGACGGTCTTTTTTGATGACGTAGCGAATGTAGTGTAATCGGTGATGAGGGAGGCAGTCAAGCTTGTACAGGAAATGTACGCATGCATGAGGAGGTTAGTTGCTATGTTCGGAGCAGATTAATCCCGTTATGTCATCATGGATGTCATGTTTTAGAGTGTGATAGACTTTAATGATATGCAGTTCATCATCTTCTGCCTGGCGGAGAGCACTCAGGTGCTGTTCGGGGGCGCTATTCGTGATTGACTATATTTCTCGGTGTCACGTGCGTGCATGACACGACATTGTCATTATGGTTCTGATTTATCGGAGATAGGTATACACAGTGATAGTGATGAGATATTGTTAACCCCGTAGGAGCAGGGTCGAGAGTGGCCCACTCCCTTAGCGTGTTGCATGGTGGTGCTATCACCTGAGAGTAGCCCGTGGATGCGAATTCTGGAGCAGCTATATCGCACCTAGCTACGAGAGCATTCTGGTTAAGGTTTGCTACCTGGAGTAATGCATCAATCAATTCCCTTTGTTAACTAGCGAACAACAGGCATCAATAACTCTGCTAAGAGCAAGTCTCAACCAAATCCAAGCACATTGAAGTGCGATACCACCTCATCTGCAATTACTGAGAATTACGTCGATGTCAAGATAGTCCAAATCCGCAGATAATGTCCAGATCCCACTTAATAAAACATTGGGACAGCAAAAATTAAAGCCCAACCTTGAGAAGATGAGACTGACTTGTAGCAATTGGCTTTAGACAATGAAGTTGTTAGATTATATGCCTGAAAATAGAATTCGCTGACACTATGAATACACTTCTTAAGGCAAAATTTAATTTTGAATAAATCAATAAATGGATTTTATTTTCTATTCACATTTGTACGTATACTAGTGTCATGACTATCTTTGAGTTAATGAATGATAATTCATATTTTTAAGAGCTTGAAAATTTAAGACATGAATAATCATTATTATACATAAAATGCTCCCGACCATAATATCTAAGGAGTGGTATTGACCAAAAAGGGTTGGGTGAGCATCAGCTGTCAGTCTAGTAGATAGTCTTAAATCTATGATGTGGAGAACAGGCGAAGTGTACTCGATTAGAGACGATGGCGGACTGAGCCGTGACACCTCGAGTTAGTCATAGGAGTTACTATTCAGTCAATGACTACTCAAGATCTTACGTGGTGTGTCGGTTCTTTGATCCGAAGGTCACGGTAGTTTCACCTTGAGGGTTTATAAGTTTGACTAACGCATAATCGATCTCCTAGCATTCGAATCCTGAGGAATGTTGGCATAGCAATGTCATCTAGGAACTGGATTGCAAGATGGAATTAATTACTGGTGGAGAGGACAGGCCCTAATGATGAATAAGAATCAATTAGAAACCGCATTGCCATCGGGCAGAGTGAAAATAATAGAAAGAGTTTCTTTTAAGAATTTACATCGGACTTGAATGATTTACATCCATATGACAGAAATTAGGTTTGATGAGTTCACCTTACCCTAATCTGATCGGGCTCAGATAGAGAACTTAAACGCACAGTGCATTGGCACCAAGAGTTCACATTTCACTTCTGAGGGTTTGCACCAATATACTGCTTAGGTGTCACTGGTAGAATTTTGGGGACAATTGAAATGATTAGATGAATCAATTCTAGCTGTTCATGAATAGAAGAGTTTGATCCATGAAAAGGAAAGTTTTCGATGATGTGATGATAGAGATCATACATCCATTACATTATAAGAATGAACCCTAACTGCGATCACTAGAAGGGTTTGAATCTGTGATCATCATTGATGAACCAGTTAATTGATCTAAATGAGATTCAATTAGATTAAGAAATCGTGCTAGCACATAAACTACGTTCTTTTAATTAAATAGCTTGCCACTCAGGGTTGTTCGACCCTTCACTTGGTCTGACTGGAGCTTGTCAGTAGAAAAGGATTGTCTTATTTTGTAAGAAGAATACCTGCCATTTTTGGTCACATCCATTTCTCCTTTAATTTGGTCAAAGTTGACCTTAGAGATCATGTTGACAAATTGATTATTTTGACTTTTGTCCACGTTCATGCACGCTATGGACGAGCTGGTGGGGGCTTGTTCACTCTTATCAAACTTAGCAAGGAGGAGGGTGCATCGTAAGGGATGGCGTGCAGCCAAGCATGAGGCGCCAGGAGTCCCTAATTGGACAGGGACTTCTCATCTCCTTATGGATTTCGATTTGTCCTCCTAAGAACAAATTGACAGGTCTTAGGACATCTAAGATGATCCAGGGATCTATTCCACGATAGATTTAGATCTGATTTCAAAAGGTTGTGTTGGTTGGGATGAGAGGGAGTGGGATCACTATAGTCTATAAATAGACCCTCGCCCAAACCCAAAAGGTAATGCGATTAACATCACTCTAAGGCTGGCTCTCTCTCCCCTCCATCCAATGCCCATCATCTCCTCTCCTCTCATGCCAAAGTAGTTTGATCCATGTGCACTAGGTGAGAGAAAGGCATAAGAAACTAGATAGCGCTCCGCAGGGAATGATCTTTCGAAAGCCATTTTGAAGATCCCAAATCTAATGTCAGATCTATTTTTGTGCAGCATGATAGAGAAGAAGAGATTCATCTAGCAGAGTTGATATGGTAGAGGCCAGGCACTTTGTGTGGCTAGATCAGATCTCCGCTGCTTTAGGATCATCAAGGATAATTACGTGATTACCCTAAATCAGAGTAATAAAATAATTAATTATCAATATTTATTTTAATTATTAAATATAAAAATTAGATTTTAAAATATTTAATCATCAATTGATCAAAGCAAAATTTTTTAAATTATCATCTCGATCGATCATAAGATTGAAACGAACTTGGTTCTGAAAAATTTGGAATTCCTTCAATTTGAAGATGTAGAAAGTTGGTATGAATAGTGATCGAACTTCAGCTAGATGCAAGAGAATAAAGAAAGCCTAACCCAAAAGAAATCATATGAGGATAGGAAGAAGATGTTAAAAATCGAAATAAGATAACTACAAGGGAGGCAGTGGAATCGAAAGCCCGGCATGCGAAGCTCTAAGTACAACAAAACGACATGATTGAGAATACTCGATCTGAACTAAAATGTTGCAGTCGTATACCAGGGGCTTCATATTAATTTGATCAAGAATGAATCATCCAACTTAAGAATGGATTAATGGTTTAGAATGAAGGATGATGAGACAATGTTCCTAGTTCGATCCTCGATCAGGGGTGAGGTTTAGAAGGTCCGATCCAAGCGACCTAGGAACAGTGGAGTTGAAGTTTCAAAATATATTCAAATCAAAATAAGACCCAAGACACCCCCAAAAATAAGGAAAAATATAGGGGAAAATCGAAAGAGCAAGAAAGCTAAAAAGCCTAATACCCAAAGAGAAAGGTTGGAAAACGACTAAGATTTGGAGAGATGAAAAGAGGGTGGGTGCAATGAGACTGTTGAGGCACTCAGAACCGAGAAGTTGAGGAGGAAGCTAAAAACCTTAGGAGGAAGAAAACAAGTGAAAGAGAAGAAGCAAGAGAGAGGATTCGTGGAAAGATGAAAAAAGGAGTGGAAATTAAAAAAAAAATCGAAGGAAGAAGAAGACTCGAGCAATGTGACTATGGAAGGAGAATGGCATTAAATAGCCGAAAACACAGATCTGAGGTATAATGATTATCAAGCCCCTAACGATCTCGTGCAGCCAGCGTTCCATCATCCGGTCGAGAGGTGGCAACAGCAAATCTTTAATTACACATCGTACCTAGGGCTGTCCGGCGGAAAAAATTTGAAAAGGACCATTTTTCGAAGTCCATTTTTACCTTTAAGAGCTCAACACAAGCATGGTAAATGCAAATCATCTCATCTTGAGACACGACCAAAGAACTTCGGTAGCCGCATCTACGCTCTCTTCCTCGAATTTCAGAACCGAGAGTGGGAAAATATGTGGGGGGCGAATCTGCTTTGCCTGAGTTCTCATGAATATTATCGAATGATCGGTCTAGTAGCGACGACCAAGATTGACCTAGGTGAATTCGCCAAATCCTCAAGATCTCCGTCCAGATGACTTGAATGCGGGTGGTCGAGCTCCTCCACCCTATGCAGTAAGGTCCCCCATCGCAAGTCATTCTAAATTCTGCCTTGAGTTCGACTTCTTCATCACAAGCAAGTTCCTTTCAGTCGATTTCCCTGTCGCAAGTCTTTCGAACTTCTCCTTCAGCAAACTCTCCATCAAGTAGGCTCTTCAGCCGATACTTCCCCGATCGCAGTCTTCTGAAATCTCCTTCACCAAACTTCCCTCATAGGTAGGCTCCTTCAACCGATCTTTTTCGATCGCAAGTCTTTCAAATTTCTCCTTCTATGACTCCTCCATCAGTCAGACTCTTCGAACTCATCCACCAAACTTCTCCATCGGTCCAACCCTTCTGAATCTTTCAGATGACTTCCTGTCAGATTCTCGTAGATCTCTTCAGATTCTCCAGTGGACTTCCGAACTCCTTCCGACGGAACTCCATTCATCCTTGGAGGGCTCCTGCCTACATGGATCACAATCTGCAACATAACATGAAACCTACTTACACACAGACACCCTAAAAAGTCGAACTCTCTGAATTGATAAAAATTGAAGCTCTTCGCCGCCCGTGCTACTCCCTGACTTCAAATATTAAATTCCAACGGATGGGCACATCATGACAACAGACACCACCCTCCATAACAAACTTTACATGGCCTCGAATGCCCATACTCGATAGTTACACTATCACACATTGTTCAGGCCATCCTAAAAGGGATCCTTCATAATACATTTTCTTGAGAACTCTCTCCTCTCGATACAGATCTAATTTGTATATGAGATATATGATATAGATCTAAACTGTTTTGTAGTATTACATGTTCCTGATTAAGGCGTTCCTCTTGGCCGTCCGGTCATAAGAATGAAAGAAGGTTTAAAGGCCCTCTCCTTCCATTCGATTGGGTGTTCTTATGATGTGTAGGGGTGCTGCGTGTTCGTCCTTAATCAGAAATCCAAAACTTACTTTCTGCAAAACCCTAGATCCTGAAACCCTAGGATTTATTGTGCATATTTTATTTATGAACCCTACTTAATTAAGAAAATTAAGATTATAGAATATTAATTAGATCTAAAATTGAGAATTTTAGATCTAAGACATATTCATAATACTGGGTTCGGGCTTGGGTAGCTCAATTAGGTCTAAGCGGTTGATCAAACCGAATCAAGAGTTGGTTAGATGGGATCAACAATGCTTAAATTGACCAGCCTAATAGGATTAAGTCTGGGTCAAGATCGAGTCACGATCAAGCAAGACCTAATTAGGCTCAGAGGTTAGAGTCTGGATTGTAGGCTAACCCAATTGGTTCTGGCTCAACAATTTGGTGTCTAAGGTAAGTTTGGCACATACGACCGACTGATTTTTAATTGGGAAGCTACTCGACCTGAATGCATTCTTGTATACGAGTTAATGGCATATTCCCTTCCACCGGTCTCACTTACCTGGCCATATCTGTTGACACAGTTCTGATTTGAGGTGGTCAATAATCCGAGCTAACCCATGCCACTAGGTTAGTCATAATTGTTATGACTATGACAAGTCTAGTTTAATGAGACCTGAATCAATTCTTCCTAAGAAAAGATTAAGTCTGAGGTCTTCCACCATTGTAGATGTGCGGGCCCTTCGCGGGGTTGATTGTTCTCGACTGGATACAGTGGCTCAATTGCACCGGGAAGATGCAACCATGTCTATTAGGCATTGGATGCTATGGGCTGGAGGATGAGTTGGGCTCAATATTTGGATACGGTGAGAGACTCAATTAGGAATCCAGTCTGTGCAAATGGTGGGTCTGACTTAACTAAGGAGTGGATCAATATTTCGGATACGGTGAGATTCATGAATTAGAGACCAAGTTTGGGTGCACCATGATTAGAGAATCATTGAACAAGAGTTGTTCACTCATTGGCTAACCCATCACCAATAACTGTTAGGTGAGGTGATGAGTCAGTTGGTGAGACCGCACCACCCACTAGAAATCATTAATCGTGGAGATTTTTGCATCTCTACAGAGGGAGTGTAGGGATCCAAGAAAATAGTGGGAGCTAATTTGTTTAAAAATAAAATCCCTAAATAAATTGGTCAAGTCATAATTATAGTATCTAACTAGAATCTTTGACTCTCTACAGGAAAATGTCTGCGTCCAACCCATTAGCACGTATCCTGGACACACATAGACTGACCGGACCCAATTATAAAGATTGGCTCAGGAACTACAAAATCATTTTGGGTTCCGAGAAGTTAACCCATGTATTGGACCAGGACCCTCCCACCTTACCAGCCCGTCCATCCACTGAACAGAGAGCGTCTCTGAAAAAATGGATAGACGAAGATAATAAGGCCAGATATTACATGTTGGGCTCGATGTCTGATGAGCTCCAGCGCCAACATGAAGATATCAGGACTGCTCGCCAAATGTTGGCTCACCTGCAAGAGATGTTTGGTGAACAGAGTCGCGCAGCCAAGTATCAAGTCACGAAATGACTTTTTAAGGCTAAGATGCGTGATGGGCAGTCAGTCCAAGATCACTGTCTGATGATGATCAAGGACTTGGAAGAGCTTGAGAAGCTCGGTGTGAAGTTAGACTTGGATCTGCAGAATGATATTATTCTGCAATCCTTGACTGATGCATATGGGCAATTCATCATGAATTACCACATGCATAAACTTCAAAATTTCCTTGGCCGAATTAATGAATATGCTGGTCACCGCTGAGCTTTCTATGAAAGGTTCTAAAGGCTCAGTTCTTGCTATGGAACGGACTTCTTCCAAAAGAAAGTCTTCTGGAAAGAAAAAGAAGTCTGAAAAAGCAGAAGGTGGAAGGAGGAAAGAAGAAGAAGGCAGAGCCGAAGAAGAAGGCCGCTGTCAAAGAAAAGTGTTTCCATTGCAACAGCGACGGCCATTGGAAAGCGGAACTGCCCTACTTACCTGGCCACCCTGAAGAACAAGAAGGAAGGTCCTTCTGGAGGTATGCTCGTTATTGAGTCTAACCTTACGGTTTCTTCTGCATCCAGTTGGGTGCTTGACTCTGGTTCTAGTGCTCATCTGTGCACTTCCATGCAGGGTCTTGAGGATAGCAGGAGGCTGAGGGATGGAGACATGATCCTACGCATCGGTAATGGAGCAAGAGTTGCTGCAGTGGTGGTGGGAACATACCCTCTTCGATTACCATCTGGTTTAGACTTAGTTTTGAAAGACTGTTATTATGTGCCTGCAGCTAGCAGGAATTTGATTTCTGTTTCATGCTTAGCACTAGAAGGCTATGTGATTACCTTCTTTAAGGACCATTGTAACATTCTTTATGAAAGAAATAAAATTGCAAATGGTTTCCTTATTAACGGTCTTTATCAGCTACATATTGATGTATCTATTCTAACTATCGAGCAAAACGTGAATGCCAAACGACCTAGGGATAGTCCAAACGATAGATATCTATGGCACCTGAGATTAGGTCATATAGCAGAAGATAGGATCAACAAATTGGAGAAAAATGGGCTATTGAGTCCATTGACTTTCGAGTCATATCCAACTTGTGAATCTTGTCTTCAAGGCAAAATGACTAAACTCCCTTTTGTAGGACATGGGGAAAGGGCCACAGATCTCCTTGCCCTAGTACATACTGATGTGTGCGGCCCATTTGATGTGCCGGCTAGAGGCAATTTTGTCTACTTCATTACCTTTACCGATGATCTATCTAGGTATGGGTATGTGTATCTTATGAGACACAAGTCTGAAGCTTTTGAAAAGTTCAAAGAATTCAGACATGAAGTAGAAAAATAAACTGAAAAACCCATTAAGGTTCTTCGATCAGATCGAGGAGGTGAATACCTTAGCCGAGAATTCCTAGACTATCTCAAGAAAAATGGCATAGTCTCTCAATGGACTCCACAGGAACACCTCAACTCAACGGGGTTTCAGAATGGAGAAATCGGACTCTATTGGATATGGTCCGATCCATGATGAGCTTCACAGACCTTCCCTGATTTTCTTTGGGGACACTCATTGTTAACTTCAATTTATCTACTGAATAGGGTTCCCTCTAAAACCGTTCCTACCACACCGTATGAGATATGGCACGGTAAGAAACCAAGTCTGAGTCATCTCAGAATTTGGGGTTGTCCGGCTCATGTCAAAAGACAACAAGCGGACAAGTTAGAGTTTAGGTCCTTCAGAGCTCGATTCATAGGATATCCTAAAGAGTCATTAGGATACTATTTCTACATTCCAGAAGACCACAATGTGATTGTGAGTCGACATGCCATCTTTCTTGAAAAATAGTTTATTCAAGATAGCGGCATTGGAAAGCAGATTAAGCTTGATGAGAAAGTCTCACAAGTACAACGAGCTAAGGACCAATTGGAACCAAATCAGGTTGAGCCAATAAGAACACTACCTCCTCCACCTCGTAGATCGGAAAGAGTTTTCCATCCCCCTGAAAGATACTTAGGTATTATTTCAGAGGAAGTAGAGAAAATGTTCCTCATAGGTAATGGTGCTCATGGTGATGATCCCAAAACCTACAACGAGGCGATATCAGATATCGACTCCGAGAAATGGCTAGAGGCAATGCAGTCAGAAATTGACTCGATGCACTCAAACCAAGTCTGGACCTTGGTAGATCCACCAGAAGGTATAGTACCTATTGGGTGTAAATGGATCTTCAAGAGAAAGATTGGTGCAGATGGGAATGTGGAGACATTCAAGGCTAGACTAGTGGCAAAAGGTTATAGTCAATGCGAAGGCATTGACTATCAGGATACCTTTTTCCAGTGGCTATGCTAAAATCCATCCGCACATTGCTTGCCGTTGCAGCCTATTTCGATTATGAAATATGGCAAATGGACGTGAAAATGGCATTCTTAAATGGATATCTTGAGGAAGATATCTATATGGAACAGCCGCTAGGTTTCACATCCAGTGATACTGATCACAAGGTTTGCAAGCTGCAAAGGTCCATATATGGACTTAAGCAAGCATCTCGGAGCTGGAACACTCATTTCAATGATGTGATCAAAATATTTGGTTTCATCAAAAATGAAGAGGAACCATGTGTTCTTCAAAAAGGTCAGTGGGAGCGCTGTTGTCTTCCTCGTATTGTACGTGGATGACATCCTCCTTATTGGGAATGATATTCCCATGTTGACGACAGTCAAAATATGGTTGTCCAAGGAATTCTCCATGAAAGACCTAGGTGAAGCATCCTTTATTCTAGGAATTAAGGTCTATAGGGATAGACCGAATAGGATGCTAGGACTTTCACAGAAGATGTACATAGAGGAAGTACTAAAGAGGTTTAGTATGGAAAACTCTAAGAGGGGATTAATACCCTTCAGACATGGTATTCATCTTTCCAAGAAGATGTGCCCTAGCACACCTGAGGAAATAGAACGCATGAGCAAGATCCCTTATGCTTCTGCAATAGGGAGCCTCATGTATGCCATGCTATGTACACGACCTGATATAGCCCATGCTGTGAGTGTCACAAGCAGATATCAGTCAAATCCAGGTGAAGAACACTGGACTTCTGTGAAATGTATCCTTAAGTACTTGAGAAGAACTAAGGATATGATGTTGGTCTTTGGTAATGGAGAACTCCAAGTCCAGGGATACACAGACTCGGATTTCATGTCTGACGTAGATGATCGAAAGTCGACATCTGGGAGTCTGTTTGTGTGCAATGGTGGTGCTGTCAGCTGGAAGAGTTCCAAGCAAACCGTGATAGCAGATTCCACCATGGAAGCAGAATATATCGCTACATCAGAGGCTACGAAGGAAGCATTCTGGTATAAGAAGTTTGCTACAAAAATTGGAGTAATGCCATCAGATGCCATTCCTTTGTACTGCGACAACAATGGCATCATAACTCTTGCTAAGGAGCCAAGGTCTCACCAGAATTCCAAGCACATTGAGTGGCGATACCACCTCATCTGCAATTACCTCGAGAAGAATTACGTCGAGGTCAAGATAGTCAATTCCGCAGATAATGTAGCAGACCCACTTATAAAATCATTGGGACAGCAGAAAATTAAAGCCCACCTTGAGAAGATGAGACTTAGACTTGTAGCCAATTGGCTTTAGGACAAGTGGAAGATTGTTAGATATATATGCCCTGAAAGATAGAATTGGCTGACACTTGTAATACACTTCTAGGGGCAAAATTATAATTTTGATAATAATCAATAAAATGGATTATTTTCTATCACATATGTGTATCTAGTATCTGTGATACATCCTTTGAGTTAATGGTAATGATAATTCATATTTTCAAGAGCTGAAAATTTAAGACATGAATAATCATTATTAACTAATAAAATGCTCCCGACCATAAGATCATCATAAGGATGGTGATTGATCCAGAAAATTGGTGTACAATCACTTCACTTTAGTAGATGAGTCTTGAATCTATGGTGTGGAGATATCAGAGCGAGAGTACAGGTACTCATTAGAGAACGAGGGCACTGAGCCTGACCACCTCGAGTAGTCATTAGGAAGTCTACCTTCTCATCAATGATTGACTCGATGCTGTAGTGGTGTGTCCGGTTCTTTGACCTGAGGTGCATCGGCAGTTCACCTTGAGGGTTTTATAGTTTGACTATACCATAAATCGATCTCCTAGCCATTCGAAATCCTGAGGTGTATGTTGGCCATAGCATGTTCATTGTAGGAACTGGATTGCATCAAGATGGAATCTATTTACCTCGGTGGTAGAGGAGCAGCCCTATGATGACCATAAGAATCAAATCTAGAATACCATGGCCATGGTAGAGTGAAATAATAGAAAGAATTTCTATTTAGGTTTTTACATCGGACTTGAATCGAATGATTACATCATATGACAGAAACTAGGGTTTGATGAGTTCACCTTAATCCTAATCTGATCGGGGCTCAAGATAGAAGAACTTAATCACACAGATAGCTACACCAAGAGGTTTGCATTCAAGCTCTGATGGGTTGCCACCATATACTGCTAGGTGTCACTGGTGGATTTTGGGAGCAATTAGAATGATTTAGATGATCGATCATTCTAGCTGTTCGAATCAAAAGAGTTCTGATCCATCGAAAGGAGTTTCGATGATGTCGATGATAGAGATCATGACATATCCCATTACCATATAGAACTGAACCTAACTGGGTCACACAAATAAGGGTTTGAATCTGGTGATCATCAATTGAACTGATCCAGTTTAATTGATCTAAATGAGATTCAATTAGGTTCAAGGAAATCGTGCTAGCACTCGATTGAACCTAACGTTCTTCTTTTACTATCATAAATAGTTGTCCTAACTAAGCCAAAGGAGTTTGTCTCGATCAGAGGCCTTCACTTGGTCTGACTGGAGCTTGTCCAGATCAAAAAAGGGTTGTCTTATTTTGTAAGAAAATACCTGCCATTTTTGGTCACCTATCATTTCTTGTCCTTTGACTTTGGTCAAAAGTTGACCTTTGACTGGTCAAATGTTGACCATTGATATTTTGACTTTTGTCCATGTGTCATGCACCTATTGGAGAGCTGGTGGGGGCTTGTTCTCTTACTAGAACCTAGCAAGGAGGAGGGCGCATGCCAAGGGTGGCGTGCGCCCAAGCATGAGGCGCCCAGGAGTCCCTATTGGACAGGAACTCCATCTCCTTATTGGATTTCGATAAGACTCCTCCTAAGAACCAACTTTGACTAGTCTTAGGCACCATCTAAGGATGAATCCAAGGGACTCTATTTCCACCGATCAGATTTAGATCTGATTTCACAAAGGGTTGTGATTGGTTGGGATGAAGAGGTGTTGGATCACATATAGTCTATAAATAAGACCCTACGCCCAACCCAAAAGGTAATGCAATTAACAATGCCCCAAGGCTGCCTCTCTCTTCCTCCTCCATGCCAAGTCCATCATCTCCCTCTCCTCTCCATGCCCAAAGTAGTTTGGGATCCAGTTGGTGCAATCTAGGTGAGAGAAAGGCGATAGAAAACTAGAAGGTTGCGCTGCTGCAAAGGACAACTGCTGATCTTTGAAAGCCATTTTGAAGATCCTCCAAATCTGATTCAGATCTAATTTTTGGAGACATGATAGAGAAGAAGAGGATCTTCAAATCCAGTCCGAGTGGATATCGGTAGAGGCCAGGCACTTGCGTGGCTAGATCCAGAACCTTCCACTGCTTACAGGATCATCAACGGATAATAGGATTACCCTACATCAAGATATTAAATATAATTTAATTTATCTATATTTTATTTTAATTATTAAAATAATAAAAATTAGATTTAAAATATTTTAGATCTGATTCAGATCAAAGCAAAAAATTTTTGAAATATATCTCTTGATCCGATCAGATATGAACGAACTTGGTCTGAAAAATTGGAATTTTCCTTCAATTTGAAGATGTAGAAGTTTTGGAATAATGAGATAGTCGATCGAACTTCAGCTAGATGGCAGAGAAAAAGAAAGCCTATAACGAACCAAAAGGAATTCAGTATGATGGATAGGAAGAAGATGTTCAAAAATCGAAAGAGGATAACTACAAAGGGAGGCAGTGGAAGTCGAAGCCCGGCATGCAAGGTCTCTAAGTACAAACAAAATCGATCGATCATTGGAGAACTGACTCGATCATCTGAACTAAAATGTTTGAGGTCGTATACCAGGGGGCTTTCATATTAATTTTGGATCAGAGAATGATCATCCAAACTAAGAATGGATGGGATGGTGTCTAGAATGAAGGATGAGTGAGACATGTTCCTAGGTTCGACCTCGATCAGGGGTGTAGGGTTTAGGAAGGTCGATCCAAGCGAGCCCTAGGAACCAGTGGAGTTGAAGGTTTCAAAATATATTCAAATCAAAATAAGACCCCAAGAAAACCCCCAAAAAATAAGGAAAAATATAGGGGAGAAATCGAAAGAGCAAGAAGCTAAAAAAGCACTAATACCCAAAGAGAAGGGTTGGAAAACTGACCTAAGCTATTTGGAGAGGATGAAAAGAGGGTGGGTGCAATGAGAACTTGTTGAAAGGGCACTCAGAACCCGAGAAGATGAGGGAGGAAGCTAAAAACCTTAGGAGGAAGAAAAACAAGAATCGAAGGAAGAAGAAGACTCGAGCAAGGTGACTTTCGGATGGAAGGAGAAGGCATTAAATAGCCGAAAAGAGATCTGAGGTAGTTATGATTACAAGTCACCCTCAACCGATCTACGTGCACCGCGTGTTCCACTCATCCTGGTCGAGGAGTGGCAACAGGCAAATCTTTAATTACATCGTACCTAGGGCAGTGTTGCGGCGGAAAATTTGAAGGACCATTTTTTCGAAGTCATTTTGAATTTAAAGAGCTTCAACACAAGCATGGTAAATGCCAAATCATCTCATCTTGACGAGCACGGGAAGCCAAAAGAACTTCGGTAGCCGCATCTACGCTCTCTTCCTTCGAATTTCAAACTCGAGAGTGGGGAAAATATTGTTGGGGGCGAATCTGCTCTTGCCGAAGTTCTCTCGAATATCTGATTGCTGAATGATCCGGTCTAGTAGCGACGACCAAGATTGACCCTAGGTTGAATTCGCAAAATCCCTCCAGATCTCGTCCAGATGAGCTTGAATGGCGGGGGTGGTCGAGCTCCTCCACCCTAGGCAGTAAGGTCTCCCCAATCGCAAGTCTTCTAAACTTCTCCTTCAGTCGGACTTCTTCATCACAAGCAAGTTCCTTTCAGTCGATCTTCCCTGATCGCAAGTCTTTCGAACTTCTCCTTCAGCCAAACTTCTCCATCACAGGTAGGCTCCTTTCAGCCGATCTTCCCCGATCGCAAGTCTTCTGAAATTCTCCTTCAGCCAAACTTCTCCATCATAGGTAGGCTCCTTTCAACCGATCTTTTTCGATCGCAAGTCTTTCAAACTTCTCCTTCTATCGGACTCCTCCATCAGTCAGACTCCTTTCGAACTTCATCCTCAACCAAACTTCTCCATCGGTCAAACCCCTTCTGAATCCTTTCAGTAGACTTCCTTCCAGATTCCTCCAGTAGACTTCCTTCAGGATTTCTCCAGTGGACTTCCGAACTCCTTCCGACGGAACTCCATGCAGTCGCTTGGGAGGGCCTCCATGCCTACATGGATCCAGCAATCTGCACAACATGAACCTACTTACACACAGACGACCCTAAAAGAGTCCGAACTTCTCTAGAATTGATAAAAATTGAAGCTCTTCGCCGCCAGTGCCTACCTCCTCTGAACTTCAAATATTAAATTCCAACGGATTGGCACATCATGACAACAGACACCACCCTCCATAACAAACTTTACATGGCCTCGAATGGCCCATGACTCGATAGTTACAACTATCATCATCAGTTTGTTGCAGGCTCCATCTATAAAAGGGATCCTTCATATACATTTTTCTTGAGAACTCTTCTCCCTCTCGATACTCTACCACTTTCTTTTCTGAGCACTCCATTTCTATTGGTCAAAATAGCTGACTTGATTATCGGAGGATCTTGCCGAATCCACCACCCCTAACTTTGGGTGAGACTTGTTTTGCAGGTCACCGATGGCGGCCTCGTCTTCTCCGACTTAAGCCTCAAATCTAGCGTCAACTAGATTTTGCACCAACAGCTATCAACTAGAATAAATTTTATTAATCAAAGTAAGCCAAATTAAATTTAAAGAATCAATTTTAAATGCATAATCAATAAGTAATATTAAAAAAATATTTGAATAATGTTTGAATGCCAAATTTCTACTGAAACTTTAAAAATTTTAGAACCATTGCACAAGGTGACTTTAGCAAACTCGTTGAAAACCATGAGTCTACTCAAGGGTCGGGGCTACAGGCGATTAAAATCGATCCATGACTGTCCGTGATGCCCTAGAACTCTTTCATTTTGGCGAGTAGGGGGTCCCTTGTCCCATAGATCCCCCTTAAACAGTCCCTAGCAACATCCTTACCCTCCATCTCCCTAGATTTGAAGATTAAATGATGGATTCAAATGAAAATGGTGTGGGAAAGGGTGTTGTGTGAAAAATTTGTTCAACCAAAAGTGTCGAGGAATGGGAGAGAAGAAGGAACGCTTGAATGGAACGGGGGACACCCCAACCTTATGAAGCTTCTTAGCCTTCGGAGGAACCTGCTCAAGAAGAACCCCAACCAACCAAGGTATACCGAGATCACCTCCTCCACTGCCCTCTTCATAGGTAGAATGGCTACAAGGGCTATAGCAATGGGCAGAAGGATTTTTTTAAGAAATATAATTTTTATTTTGGATCTTGGATTGATAGAATGGGATGGGAAGACTTTTGCCAAATGAATATTCCCTTGTACCCTACGTTAGTTAGGGAATCTTATGAAAACCTTAAGAGAGGATCTTCTGAGATTGTATTTACTATGAAAAGAGTCCAAGTAGAAGTTTCAGAAGATAGCTTGGCTTAGATTTTTGAAGTTACTAGAGAGGGTTTTGTACTTGACAAATTATCTGACAACAAAGCTAGATTAAGGTTGATCATGGGTAGGGATGATATTATAGGAGATGTCCTAGCACCCATCTTGTTTGTAGAGATGAGAGTATTACATCACATTATTGGTGAGATCTTTATTCCAAAGCTAGGAAGACATGATTTTATCTCTGAGAGAGAATTATGCATGATGTACCTTATGGTTCAGGACATTCAGATAAATCTATCTGGCAGTATGATGCATCAGATTAGAGAGGCAGCTTTTAGGAATAAAGTATGTTTGCCTTATGGTATGGCTCTGACACAAGTATTTGAGATAGCTAGAGTACCTTTAGAGAATGAAGGCTGCAAGAGATTATCCCATTTTGATGTATATGACATGAGAGACTTGACTGGAATGCAATATCATGTAGAAGCTGGGAGATAGGTAAAGAACATTTCTGGATAAGAGAGGAGAGGACCAAGAGTAGAGGAATGAGGAGAGCCCTCTACTCCTACGGCACCTAGAGTGGTAGCTGATCCTGGTACTCCTATGACTCCACGAGCTTCACCTGTAGATAGTTTTCCTCAGCCACCATCTACTGACTCTGCATCCATGGACAGACTAGGAGACATGATTTCTATCAGAGTTAGTAGAGATATTCAGGGCTTATCTGAGAGGGTAGAGAGTGTGCAAACTAAGATGAGATCTATTTCTCAAAAGCTCACTATCCTAGAGTAGAGGGAGCAGACACATGACATGCACACTGAACACTCTAGTGTTATTGAGCAGATTGCCCGACTCAGGGGAGGGTTGAGTCTAGTGGGACTGAGATGATGGAAGCTATCAGTGAACTGGGTTAGGCACAGCAGTAGGGGATCATTTCAGTACTTGAAGCTATGGATAGTTTGATTGAAAAAATAGAAAGGCTTGCTCCAGGTGCGATACCAGCAGCAGCAATACATGTATCCGCCAGGGTAGCTGTGCCACATCCACCACCTACACCACCTATGTCCCTGCTCAGACTCAGTTGTCCACTAGTGAGAGTAGACCACCACTTAGTGTCTATACTCATGCAAGGCCTACTCCTTCATAGATGGCTGGACCATCAGCTAGGACTAGGAGCAGGAGAGCTAGGCCATCCACATCCAAAACTTCATCTTCCTCGACATTAGAGATCCCTTCAAATGATGAGTAGCATCATAGGGAGCTGATATCTAGTCATTTGTTGTCTTTAGACTTATGTATTAGGAATATATGTTTGTATTTGACTCTATGTTAGGTAGCTCTTGGACATTTATATATGTGATGGCTTAATCTTGTTTTGAACTTGGTATCTCATTGTATCTTGGTGTGTTGAGGTAGAACACACTTATTTTGTAAATGCAATGAAAAATACATTTATATGACTACTTACTTTTTCACTATCTCAATCTCTTATTATGATCTCGTGCAATGGTTGTTTTTACCTTACCTTTTTGACGGATGACAAAAAGAGGAACTAAAATATAGATATATGAGCTAAAATATATCTACATGAGCTAAAATGTATGCATGATCACATATTTAATTATTGGCTTTGTCATTCTTCATGTTGAATAAGATTTGAATCTTTAAGCATTTATGATGAATCTTGCTTTTTTGATCTTCATGTTGAATAAGATCTGAATCTTTAAGCATTTATGATGAATCTTGTTTCCTGAGATTTTGAGCATAATTGATCTTGAGCACAATTGATTTTGAGCATAATTGATTTTGAACATAATTGATCGAATATGATATGTATTGTGATTCCAATGCACATGAGCATCCTTAAAATGTTTAAGAAGTATATCTAATACAAATATCCATAAATATTGCATAGATCACTCATTAATATAAAATTAATAAGCTTTATAAAATTGTGCCATGATAAATACTTTATGTATCAAATGCAAGCTTGGCACATGTGAAATATGACTGTTCAATGAAAAGAATTCATGCTTATTATATATTAATGATAAATTTTGATAGATTACCATTCAAATAAGTACAAGCAGAAAATTTAACTTTGAATTGATAAGACATATTAAAAATGTGAGCATGAATTGAGGGAGAGCAAAATATGAAACTATAAAAAGGATTAAATCTTTAGTATTTTGAAAATATCCTCAATACATTCATGTTATATATCTCTCACTCATATACTCAAAGTTTTGTCATTATCAAAAATGAAAAAATTGTTAATCCTAAGGATTGCTTTCGATGAATAACAAAATATTTGAGTATATATTTGGACTAATGAATTTATTGAGATCATGTTTCAGGATGCATTTTAGAGTATCAAATGAAACATTCCTAAAATACATTTGAAAGTTGATAAAGAAAAGTTGGAGGCTTTTGAGACATGAATCATACTTAAAATAAAGCCTAAAAGAGATATCTCAAAAGCAAAATTGAAGAGAAAATCAATTGGTCGAAGTAAAAATTTTCAGCATAAACAGGCCTCGAGTAGACCCCTTATTTGACTCCTGATTCAACTTGAGCTGATACGACACAAAAAAGAAGACTGGCACATGAGAGTTTCAGCTGGCATGATCTCAAGTAGAGGATCAAGTTGATTCGAGTTTCTCGAGTTGAGGTCACAGGAAAACACAGAGAATGAGATTATTGGGACACGATTCGGCAGAGCCTCGAGTAGAATGACGAGTCGACTCGGGCTTCGAATCGAGCTTTAGCTCGAGCTCCTCGAGTCAAAGTCTTAAAAAAATATAGAGAACATGATTTTTGGGATAAAGTATAGAATGGTCTTGAGCTGAGGGTCAAGTCGACTCAAGCTTCAACTTGAGCTCGAGCAGAGGGATGAGTCGACTCGAGCTCCAATGGCTAGCTTCTGTAGAAATTTTAGAAGTATGTGCATTAATTCCAAATGACTCTTTTCAGTCCTCTAACAGTCAAAAATGTCTCTTCAGCCTACCAAACATGAGAAATAAGCCACAAAACATCTGGAGAAAGTGAGATAACATATCAATCATTGAGAGCAATCATAAGTGAATAGAAAAGAGCAAAATAGCATTGAAAAGAGAATATTCCACTCCCATCTCCAAGAAACATCAAATTAAGAGATTTCATTTAGCATGAAGACAAGCTCAAAAGCTCAAAAGCCTTCAACAAAGAAGATTCCAAAAAGCTTCATCGACCTACTTGCTCATCAAAGGAGCTTTGTATTTATTTTTATTATTCAACTTTTTTTCCTTTTGTAACTTAGCTTCAATAGAATTTTGAAGCTAAGGAGAAGGCCTATCAAAGCCTGAGAATTGGATTGTTAGCCAAGAATTAGCTTTGGATTTGGTTGTGATTTGTGAGCTAGTGTAAAATCAACTAGATTTTGGATAGTGAGTCTTGGAAAACTATCCAGCTATAATCTTAGAGAGATTATAGTAAAATTTTCAAGTAGGTCTTGAGGAGTGGACGTAGGTGCAAGAGGTACTGAACTACTATAAATTCTTTTTTGTTTGTGATTGGCTTGGTTCTTGCTCTCTATCTCATTTTCTTTTCTGCACTTTAGCATACTTAATTGTATAAAACTAAAACACACTTCAGCACTTCACTATTTTTTAAAAATAGCACATAATTTATTTAAATTTTAAAATACCCAATTCACCCCCCCTCCTCTTGGGTTGTCTTGCTGGACAACACAAAGGAAACCATAAATGCTAACCCTAAAGCACCCAAGAAGACTTGGGTACCTAAATCAACCATTTGACTATTTTGCCGGAATGTCTTGCAGCTGATAAAATTGAAAGAGCTTGGTATCTAGATAGTGGTTGTTCAAGATACATGACAGGTGATAAAAAATAATTCATCATCCTTAAGAAAAAGAATGGTGGAATAGTATCTTTTGGTGACAATGGAAAAGAAAAATTCATTAGTATTGGTAAAATCAAACTCACTCCCTCCACTTTTATTAAGAATGTTTTACATATTGATAACTTAAAGCATAACTAATTAAGCATAAGTCAATTGTGTGACAAAGGTTTCAAAGTCATTTTTGAATCATCTTTATGTATAGTCACTAGTCCCTTTAATGATAGTATCAAGTTCATTAGACATAGGAATGGGAATATTTACATTATTGATCTTGATGAGATAGCCCTGAAGAGTGGCTAATGTCTTATTGCTAAAGATAATAAGATCAAAGAAACTACTTGGCTATGGCATCGTAGATTAGGTCATACAAGCATGCACACTTAATCAAAATTGATTGCAAAAGACTTAGTTAAAGGTTTACCTAAACTAAACTTTGAAAATAATCATGTTTGTGATGCATGTCAATTTGGTAAATAAACTAGGAGTTTCAAATCTAAAAATGTTGTTTCAACATTTAGATCTCTTGAACTAATTTCCATAGACTTATTCGAACCTACTAGGACTATAAGCCTAGGAGGAAAGAAATATGGACTTGTGATCATAGATGATTTTTCATGCTTGGGTTCTAACTTTCACACATAAAGATGATGCATTTTTTGCTTTTTCAAAATTCTATAGAAAACTTTCAAATAAAAAGAACTCTGCAATAATTAAGATTAGAAGTGATCATGGCACAGAATTTGAAAATAAAAAATTTGAAACTATTTGCAATGAGAATGGAATAGAACATCATTTTCCTACTCCAAGAACATCCAACAAAGTAGTGGTGTTGAGAGAGAATAGAACTTTGGAAGAAATAACTAGAACTATATTATGTGAAGGAAGTCTATCAAAATATTTTTTGGCTGAAGCCATTAACACTGCTTGCTATATTTTGAATCATGTTTTGATCTATCCCATTTTTAAGAAAACCCCCTATGAGTTTTGGAATGGTATAAAACCTAATATCAATTGTTTTCATGGTTTTTGTTGTAAATATTTTATTTTGAATAATGAAAAAGACAAGCTTGGAAAGTTTGATGCTAAGTCTGATGAGGGTATTTTTCCTAGATACTCTACATAAAGCAAAGCATATAGAGTCTTTAACAAATGCACCTTAGTTGTTGAAGAATCCGTTCATATTGTTTTTGATGAATCTAACAACCTTTCATCAGGAAAGGAAGATGCTTTTGACGATGATGCAAGAAACTTAGAAAAAGAAGTAAAAGAACTTAACTTGAAAGATAAACCCAATCACAATGAAGAAAGTCAGCCAAATGTCAATGACCATGAAGAAATCCAAGAAAAAGTTATGAAAGAAAAATATCAAGATCTATCCAAAGAATGGAAATATGCTCATAATCATCTTAAAGATCTTATAATTAGTGATCTATCTCAAGGTGTAAGAACTAGATCTAATTTTAGAGAACATCATGATTATCTTGCTTTTATTTCTCAAATAGAACCTAAAACCATTGAAGAAGCTAAAAATGATCCAAACTGATTAATTGCTATGTAAGAGGAATTAATTCAATTTTTAAAAAAAAAGTTTGGATACTAGTTGATAGACCTCTTGATCATCCAATTATTGAAACTAAATGGGTATTCTGAAATCAACTAGATGAAAAAGGTAATATAATATAAAATAAAGCAAGACTAGTAGCTAAAGGATATAATCAAGAAGAAGGAATAGATTTTGGTGAAATTTGTTGGTGCAAAATTTGGTTGACGTCGGATCAAGCTAGAGTTGAGGAAGAAGAGATCACCGTCGGTGACCTGCAAAATAAAGTCCCATCTGGAGTCGGTGGTGGTGGCTCCGGCAAGACCCTCCGATGATCAAGTCAGCTCTTCTAGCCAACAGAATGGGGTGCTCAGAAAAGAGCTCAGCAGAGTTTTTGGAAGGAGAAAAGAGCTTAGAGAAAACATATCTAGAGAGTTCATTTTTATAGATGGAGCACCGATAGTGATAGCCATAGCCATCCGGTAGTGGGCCGCTTGGAGCCATGTGAAGTTTGTTATGAAGAGAGGCATCGCCTGTAGCAGACTGATAGTGATAGCCATAGCCATCCGATAGTGGGCCGCTCCGAATCACATTGGATTTGTTACGGAGAGAGGCACCACCTATAGCACACTGATAGTGACAGCCATAGTAGTCCGATAGTGGGCTGCTCGGGACCACATGAGGTTTATTATGAAAAGAGGCACCACCTATAGCAGACTGATAGTGATAGCCATAGCCATCTGGTAGTGGACCGTTCGGAGCCATGTAGGATTTGTTATGGAGAGAGGCACCACCTATAGCAGACTGATAGTGATAGCTGTAACCATCCGATACTGGACTGCTCAAAGCCATGTGAAATTTGTTACAGAGAGAGGCAACGTCTGTAGCAGACTGATAGTGATAGCCATAGCCATTCGGTAGTGGGCTACTCAGGACCATGTGGGGTTTGTTATGGAGAGAGGCATCACCTATAGCAGACTGATAGTGATAGCCATAACTATTCGATAGTGGGTTGCTTGGGGCCATGTGGAGTTTGTTACGGAGAGAGGTGTCCGTTGTCGTGATGTGCCCATTCGTCAAGATTTAATCGTCGAAGTTCGGAGGAAGCAGGCATTGGTTAGTGAAGAGCTTTGACATACATCAATTCTAGAGGAGTTCAGACTTGTAAAGGAAATACGGCTAGAGGGGATCATCCAGGAGGAATGCTAGTCAAAATCTGAAAGTAATCCACTAGAGGATTTCGGACGGAGTTCGACTGATGGAAAGTCCAGAAGAAGTTCGAGTGATGGAGAAGTCCAGAAGAAGTCTGATTGATGGAGAAGTTTGGTTGAAGAAGAAGTCTGGGAGAAATTTAGTTGAAGGAGAAGTCTGGAAGGAGTTCGACCATTGGACGAGTCTGGGAGGGGTTCGATCGTTGAAGGAGTTTGATCACTAGAGGAGTTCGACTATTGTAGGAGTCTGAAAGGGGTTCAACCACTAGAGGAGTTTAGCTGCTGAAGGAGTCCGGTAGGGGTTTGGGTGTTGCATGAGTTTGGCTGCTGCAATAGTTTGGGAGCGGTTTGACCACTGAAGGAAGAATTTTTTATCAAAGCTTTTCCATGATTACTAGTTACATTAGGCTAAGCATCAGACTGGACTTCAACGAGAGCGGGGTTTATCCCCAACACTAGTCCCCCCACTTTCGAGTTTGAAATTCGAAGGAAGAGAGTACAATAAAGATGACTGCTGAAGTTCTTTTCTAGGCTCTGCACCCGTTGAGGTTGAAGCTTGAGGAAGATCTTATCTTCTGTTAAAGTTGAAGCTTGGGAAAGATCTTATCTTCGATTGAAGTTGTAGCTTGGAAAAGATCTTATCTCTCATTGAGGTTGAGAGAGATCTTATCTTCTTTTGAGGTTGAAGCTCGGGAGAGATCTCATCTTCAGTCGAGGTTGAAGCCCGGGGGAGATCTTATCTCCAGCCGAGGTTGAAGGAGATCCTATCTCCTATTGAAGTTGAAGCTTAGGAAAGATCTTATCTGCAGTTGAGGTTGAAGGAGATCTTATCTCCTATTGAAGTTGAAGCTCGGTAGAGATCTTATCTCCCATTGAGGTTGAGAGAGATCTTATCTTCTTTTGAAGTTGAAGCTCGGGGGAGATCTCATCTCCAATTGAGGTTGAAGCCTGGGGGAGATCTTATCTTCTATTGAAGTTGAAGCTCAGGGAAGATCTTATCTTCAGTTGAAGTTGAAGCTCGGAAGAGATCTTATCTCCCATGGAGGTTGAGAGAGATCCTATTTGCTTTTGAAGTTGAAGCTCGGGGGAGATCTCATCTCCACCCGAGGTTAAAGCCTAGGGAAGATCTTATCTCCAGCCAAGATTGAAGGAGATCCTATCTCCTGTTGAAGTTGAAGCTCGGGAGAGATCTTATCTCCAGCCGAGGTCGAAGGAGATCTTATCTCCTATTGAAGTTGAAGCTCGGAAGAGATCGTATCTTCTATTGAGGATGAGAGAGATCTTATCTTCTTTTAAAGTTGAAGCTCGAAAAGGATCTCATCTTCAGTCGAGGTTGAAGCCCGAGGGAGATCTTATCTCCAGTCGAGGTTGAAGGAGATCCTATATCCTATTAAAGTTGAAGCTCAGGAGAGATCTTATCTCCAGCTGAGGTTGAACGAGATCTTATCTCCTATTGAGGTTGAGAGAGATCTTATCTCCTTTTGAAGTTAAAGCTCGGGGGAGATCTCATCCCCAGTCGAGATTGAAGCCTGGGGGAGATCTTATCTCCAGTCGAGGTTGAAAGAGATCTTATCTCCTGTTGAAATTAAAGCTTGGGGGAGATCTTATCTCCAGCCGTGATTGAAGGAGATCGTATCTTCTGTTGAAGTTGAAGCTTGAAAGAGATCTTATCTTTTATTAAGTTTGAGAGAGATTTTATCTTCTTTTGAAGTTGAAGCTTGGGGGAGATCTTTTCTCCAGCCGAGGTTGAAGCCCAGGGGAGATCTTATCTCTAGTCGAGGTTGAAGAAGATCCTATCTTCTATTGAAGTTGAAGCTTGGCGGAGATCTTATCTCTAGCCGAGGTTGAAGGAGATCTTGTCTTCTATTGAAGTTGAAGCTCGAAAGAGATCTTATCTTCCGTTGAGGTTGAGAGGGATCTTATCTTCTTTTGAAATTGAAGCTTAGGAGAGATCTTATCTCCAGCCGGGGTTGAAGCTAAGAAAAGATGTTTTCTCTAGCCGAGGTTGAAGGAGATCTTATCTCCTATTGAAGTTGAAGCTCAGGGGAGAATTCTGATCTCGGATTCGAAATTTGAAGGAAGAGAGTAAAAAAGGCGATGGTCGAAGTCTGGTCCTGGGTTCCCGCGCTTGTTGCTTGTTGCTGACGTCGAGCTCGTTGTGGATGTCGGGCCTGTTGAGGACATCGAACTAGGACATCTCTTGCAAATCAGGGTAAGATTCTGTCTTTCGCATTTGACGTAGTCAGGTTGTCATGGGAAAACACGTGTTAGGATTCTCCACCGAGCTTCTTCCTTCTCCATGTCCTTAGTCTATGAGGTTCTGACTTTTGCTCATGTTAGGACGAGGTTCCCCTCCCATTCCTAATAGGCTGTAGGAGCACATTAGGGCCATTGTCAGAACCTCTCCTCCCACCTCCTGTAAAATGAATGAGGCCTTCGACTTTGCTCATGTTAGAATGAGGTTCTCCTCCTGTTCCTAATGGACTGTAGGGGCACATTAGGGTCATTGTCGGAGCCTCTCCTCTCACCTCGTTTGAAATGAATGAGGCTTTCGACTTTGCTCACATTAGGATGAGGTTCTCCTCCTGTTCCTAACGGACTGTAGAGCACATTAGGGCCATTGTCAAGGCCTCTCCCCTCATCTCATCTAAAATGAATGATGCCTTCAACTTGCTCATGTTAGGACGAGGTTCTCCTCCTGTCCCTATCATGGCAATAGGGGCTCAAATGGGGCGTTAAATGGACCTCTTCTCTCCTCCTATCTTAAATAATCAGAGGTCTTCGACTTGCTCATGTTAGGATGAGGTTCTCCTCCAGTTCCAAATACGGCACTAGGGGCATAAATGGGTCGTTGAATGGGCCTCTTCCCTCCTCCTGTCTTAAACAATCGGAGATCTTCGACTTGCTCATGTCAGGATAAGGTTCTCCTCCTGTTTCTAACATGGCACTAGGGGCACAGATGGGCCATTGAATGGGCCTCTCTTCTCCTTCTATCTTAAATTATGGGAGGTCTTCGACTTGCTCATGTTAGGATGAGGTTCTCCTCCTATTCCTAACATGGCACTAGGGGCACAAATGGGCCATTGAATGGGCCTCTCCTCTCCTCCTATCTTAAATAATCGGAGGTCTATGACTTGCTCATGTTAGGACGAGATTTTCCTCCTATTCCTAACATGGCATTAGGAACATAGATGGACCATTGAATGGGCCTCTCCCCTCCTCCTATCTTAAATAACTAGAGGTCTTCGACTTGCTCATGTTAGGGTGAGGTTCTCCTTCTATCCCTATCATGGCAATAGGGGTATAAATGATCCATTGAATGGGCCTCTCCCATCCTCCTATCTTAAATAATTGTAGGTCTTCGACTTGCTCATGTTAGGATGAATTTCTCCTCCTATTGCTAACATGGCACTAGGGGCACAGATGGACCATTGAATGGGCCTCTCCCCTCCTCCTATCTTAAATAACTGGAGGTCTTCGACTTGCTCATGTTAGGATGAGGTTCTCCTCCTATCCCTATCATGGCAATAGGGACACAAATGGGCCGTTGAATGGACCTCTCCCCTCCTCCTATCTTAAATAACCAAAGGTCTTCGACTTGCTTATGTTAGGATGAGGTTCTCCTCCTGTTCCTAACATGGCACTAAGGGCACAAATGGACCATTGAATGGGCCTCTCTCCTCCTCCTGTCTTAAATAACCGGAGGTCTTTGACTTGCTCATGTTAGGATAAGGTTCTCCTCATGTTCCTAACATGGCATTAGGGGCACAGATGAGTCATTGAATGGGCCTCTCTCCTCCTCCTTGCTTAAATAATCGGAGGTCTTTGACTTGCTCATGTTCGGATGAGATTCTCCTCCTGTTCCTAACATGGCATTAGGGATATAGATGGACCATTGAATGGGCCTCTCTCCTTCTCTTGTCTTAAATAATCAGAGATTTTTGACTTGCTAGTGTTAGGGCATGGTTCTCCTCCTATTCCTATCATAGCAATAGGGGCACAAATGCGCCATTGAATGGGCCTCTTCCCTCCTCCTCTCTTAAATAGCCAAAGGTCTTCGACTTGCTCATGTCAGGATGAGGTTTTCCTCCTATTCCTAATATGGCACTAGAGGCACAAATGGGCTATTGAATGGGCCTCTCCCCTTCTCCTATCTTAAATAATTGGAGGTCTTCAACTTGCTTATGTTAGGATGAGGTTCTCCTCCTGTTCGTAACATAGCACTAGGGGCACAGATGGGCCATTGAATGGACCTCTCCCCTCCTCCTATCTTAAATAATTGAAGGTCTTTGACTTGCTCATGTTAGGATGAGGTTCTCCTTTTGTTCCTAACATGGCCACTTTTGATTGCTTCTTTCCTATCATCACATAGTTTTTGCATTAAGAAACAATAATGTTGAGATGGAGGTGTTTTATTGAAGAAAAATTATCGATAGTTCATTCTCAGATTTTCTAAATTCCATGATCGTGGGATCATTGTTCCTCCGAGCTCCTTCAGGCGATAAACTCCGAGCCAGACGACCTCCTCTATTTCATACGGGCCTTTCCAATTTGGGGCAAGCTTTCCCTTGGCCTGAGGCTAAGAGATGGTGGCTCGTTGAAGCACTAAGTACCCCAGAGATAGTGTTGATGATGCCGAGAGGAGGTCGATCTTTTTGTTGTTCCTCCTTGCTTGGTGGTTCTGGCTGCAGCAGTGCCCTCGATCCATCTTCTCTTGCTTCAGACTAGCATCTAAGGAATCAACCCAATTGGCCTCTCCTGATGAGCTCCTCGATCTCGTCTTGGAGATGAATGCATTCTTCAGTATCATGATCGTGGCCATGGTGGTAGAGGCAGTATTTGTTAGGATTGCGCTTGCTAGGATGAGTGCGCATCCTTTCAGATCTCCATAATTGCTCCTTGATCTCCATCAATACTTATATTTTTGAAGCATTGAGGAGGGCGTAGTTGTAAAACCTTCTGGGGGGTGAACTTCATCATGTCCTTCTGTCGGGGCTTCTTTGATGATGAGCTCGAGGAGGAGTTCTGGCTCACTTACGCTCGGGGGGAGTCTGTGAGTAAGGCCAAACTTTATTCGGCCTTCCATCAGCCACGTGTTTATTAGACTCGCCTGCCAGCCACTCTCCTATGGCTTTCTCATCTTTCAATTTGAAGGCCGAGCATATCCTTCAGCTCGAGCTAGTAGATCGACAAAGTTCCTGGGGTACTTCTCCAGGGAGAATAGCAAATCATTCTTTTGAAGGCTACCCATGAGTGCAGCCATTGCAATAGACTGATCTAGGTTTCGGACCTCCAATGCAATAGCATTAAACTGGGTGACATAAGCCTAGATAGATTCTCCCTCCTTCTACTTGATATTCATCAGGGAATCCAAATCTCGACGTGAATGTCAGCCGCTAACGAAGTGAGCTGTAAACTAATGGCTCATTTGATCGAAGAAAAGGATGGTACCCAGCTTAAGTGCTGAGTATCAGTTTCTTGCTGCTCCTTTTGAGGTAGACGAAAAAGCTCAGCATAAGATGGCGTCTGGTGCGCCATGGAGTAGCATCATGGTTCGGAAGGCCTCCAGGTGATCGATCAGATCAGAGGTTCCGTCATAGCTTTCAAATTAGAGGAGCTTGATGTTCGATAGAATGGACTCTTGCATAATTTGGGGAGAGAAAAGGGGATCGGTGCAGATGTCATCATGGTGAGCCGAGGCGATGTGGTAGAGTTTCTCAATTCGCCGGTCCATCTCCCATAGCTTTTTATCGAGGACGTCATCTCGATCGTAGGCCTTGGAAGGCTTCCGACTATAGATGAGGAAGATCTCTTTCAGAGAAGAATCATGATCCGAACAAGGATCCTCTGCTCTCTGTCTCTCCTTTCTAGGGATGATGGGTATGCTAGCCCAAGTGCTCCTCCTTAGGATCGATTTTTGACATCGGATGGTGGGTTTTCTGGCAGAACTGCCACCAGGGGCTACTGCATGGCCTGCACCATTTCAGTGAGGCACTAAACCTACTACATCAGCAGGTTAAACCACTCCGAATCTACCATGGCCATCGATGGAGGGGGAGGTCACCGATGATGGAGCAGGAATGGATGGATCTGACTTAGATCTGACGGTAGAAGTGGTAGATCTTCGAGTAGTCGCCTTCTTTGGAGGCATTTCTTGGGATTGAGGGAGAGGATGGAAATGAACCATGAAGAAGAAGATCCACAGGATCGACTGAGCACTCCTTTAAGAATAAGGGTACCTCAGGAACAAAGGGGCCCTTCCTCTAGTGCCAATCCTGTAAGTAGTATTGGGGATAAACCCTGCTCCCATCGAAGTTTAGTCTGATGCTTAGCCTAATGTAACTGAAAATCATGAAAGAGCTTCGATCGAGAATTCTTCCTCCAGCGGCCAAACCCCTCCTGGACTCCTTCAGCAGTCGAACTCCTTCAATAGCTAAATTCCTCTAGTGATCGAACCCCTCCTAGACTTCTTCAGCAGTCGAACTCCTCTAGTTGCCAAATCCCTCCCGAACTCCTTCAGCAGTCAAACTCCTCCAACAGTCAAACTCCTCCAACGACTGAACCCCTCTCAGACTCCTCCAGCGGTTGAACTTCTTTTAGACTTCTTCTTTAACTAAACTTCTCTCCCAGACTTCTTCTTCAGTCTCCATCAGTCAGACTCCTTCCAGACTTCTCTATCAATCGGACTCCTTGTGGACTTCTCCATCAGTCGAACTCCATCTAGATTCCTCTAGCGGATTACTTTCAGATTTCAACTAGCATTCCTTTCGGATGATCCTCTTTAGCTATACTCTTTTTAGGAGTTCGAACTCCTCTAGAATTGATGTATGTCTAAGCTCTTCACCAACCAATGCCTGCTTCCTCCAAACTTCGACTATTAAACCTCAACGAATGGGCACATCACGACAATAGACTCCTCTCTCCATAACAAACTCCGCATGGCCCCGAGCGGCATACTATCAGATGGTTACGACTATCACTATTAGTCTGCTACAGGCAGTGCCTCTCTCCATAACAAACCTTGCATGGTTCTGAGCGGTCCACTATCAGATGGCTAAGGTTATCACTATCAGTCTGCTATAGGCAGTGCCTCTCTCCATAATGAATTTCACGTGGCTCCAAGTGGCCCACTATCGAACAGCTATAGCCATCACTATCAGTCTGCTATAGGTGACGCCTCTCTCCATAACAAATCCTACATGGCCCCGAGCAGCCCACTATCGGATGGCTACGACTATCACTATCAGTCTGCTACAGACGGTGCCTCTCTCTATAACAAACTCCGCGTGGTCCTGAGCAACCCACTATCGGACGGCTATGGCTATCACTATCAACCTGCTACAGATGGCACCTCTCTTCATAACAAACCCCATGTTATCCCAAGCAACGTACTACTAGATGGCTGCGGCTATCATTACCAGTCTGCTACGGGCTCTGTCTATTAAAAGAGATCCTTCAGATATGTTTTCTCTAAGCTCTTTTTTTCTTCCCAAAACTCTACTGAGTTCTTTTCTGAGCACTCCATTTTTGTTAGTTAGAAGAGCTAACTTGATCATCGAAGGATCCTGCCGGAGCCACCACCACTGACTTCGGACGGAACTTTGATTTGCAGGTCATCAGCGGCGATCTCTTCTTTCTCAACTCCAACTCGATATGACGTCAACCAGATTTTGCACCAACAAAACTTATATACCTAAAACCAAATTAGAAGCTATTAGATTGCTGCTTGCTTTTGCTTGTTATATGAATTTTAAATTATATTAAATGGATGTAAAAAGTATATTTTTAAATGGTCTTACTATTGAAGAAGTTTATGTAGAACAACCACCTGGATTTGAAAATCATGCTTTTTCAAATAATATTTTTAAACTTAATAAAACATTATATGGTTTAAAACAAGCACCAAGAGCATGGTATGATAGATTAAGCAATATTTTGCTCAACAAAGACTTTACTAGAGGCAGTGTAGGCACTACATTATTTTTGAAAAGAAAAAAGTTAGATTTGCTTGTTGTTCAAATATATGTGGATAATAGTATTTTTTGTTCTACTAATAAAAATCTTTACCAAGAATTTGCCAAGTTGATGCAGGGTGAATTTGAAATGGGCATGATGGGAGAGCTAACATTCTTCCTTGGGCTTCAAATCAAACAAACAAAGGAAAGCATGTTCCTTTCCCAAACCAAGTATACTCCAGAAGTAGTAAAGAAGTTCAGAATAGAGAATGCGAAGGAAATTGGCACACCCATGAGCCCATCATGCAAATTGGATAAAGATGAATATGGTAAGAGTGTCAATCAAAAACTTTATAGAGGCATAATTGGCTCTCTACTATATTTAGCTGCCAGTAAACCTGACATACTCTTTAGAATTTGCATATGTGCAAGATTTTAGCTTGATCCTAAGGAATCTCATATGGTTGTTGTTAAAAGAAACTTAAGATATTTGATAAGAACACAAAAATTAGGATTATGGTACTCTAAGCAAACCTCAATTAATTTAATTAGATTTTCTAATGTTGATTATGGAGATTATCGGATTGATAGAAAGAGCACCTCTGATACATGTCAATTTCTTGGGTTAAACTTAATTTCTAGGTTTAGTAAAAAGTAAAATTTGATAGTATTGTCCACTACTGAGGTCGAGTACGTTGCAGTCGAAAGTTGCTATGCTCAACTTCTTTAGATTAAGCAACAAGTTAAGGATTATGGCATTAATCAAAATAAAATTATTTTAAAATTTGATAACACAAATGCCATAAATTTACTAAAAATCCCATTCAATACTCTAGAGCAAAACATATTAAAATTATGCATCACTTTATTAGAGATCATGTTCAAAATGGTGATATTATACTTGAATTTGTTTCAATTAAAAATTAATTAATAGATATTTTCACAAAACCTTTGAATGAAGATAAATTTAATGCAATTAGAGGTGAATCAAAGATGTGCTATCCTTTTTAAATGGACGTTAATCACAATGTCATTTTTGCTCGTAAATTGGTTAGGTTAATCATCATTGTTTCAAAGTTTAAATTAAATTAAAATTATTTTTTCTGCTAGATCGATTTAGCTCGAATATACATTCAAGCTAGCTCGGCTGTCAAGCTGACTCAAATAGGATTCGAGCTTGCTCGATGGTTGGAGCCTAATCTTTTTATTTAAATCGCCCATCCTTCCTAAAACCCTATTCACCATTTCAAGCCTGCCCCACCTCAACCATTTCTCGGCTTCTCTCCAAAACTTTCCAAAATCTCATTCACTCTCAATCCATCCATCAAATCCACGAGAATCTAAGAAAATGGCACCAAAACTCACACAACAGTCATGAAGAAGCATCGCATAGAGGAACAACCAGATGTTCGCTCAAAAAGAAGGGGAACAATAAGCTTGGCACCTTCTACCTCTCCAAATTGACCTTCAATTGCTTCTAGAGCTATCACCATTGGTAGAAAGGTCAATTTTGAGATTTTAGATTAAGAAAACTTTTGGATTGGTTCTTGGATTAGACAGTAGGGTTGGGAGAAAATTTGTTCTTTGGATATACCCACCTATCCCCAACTAGTAAGAGAATACTTTGAAAATTTTAGAATTGGCACTGACTCCATTTGGTCAGAATTAAAAGGATTAGAGATTATGTTGCCCAAGGATGACTACCCAAGAGGGGGGTTGAATTGGATTTATAAAAATTTTATTCAAATTTACTTTCTAAACAAGTATACACTTAACTTAATTTAATTCAATAAAATTAATTATTGTATGCAATAGAATCAAGTATGAATGAACTTGAGCAAGAGTTAATCCAAATTAGTAAGTAATTAGCAATTTAAAGCATGCAAGATATATAAAGCAATAGAAAAGAAAACACAACATAAACACATAAAGATTTTATAGTGGTTCGGTACAATCGGCACCTGCATCCACTCTCCAAGCTTTTCTTTAGATTTTTACTATAATTTATCTTTGATTATAGTGTGTTTATTTTTTCAGGCTCACAAATAAATCTAAATGGTTTTCATATGAGCACCAATGAAAATCTTACACAATTAGTTTTCTAGGATCACTAATAATCCAGTTGATTTTTTGGGCCAACCAACCAAAACCTGCAATGTCCAATTCTAGGCTTGGACGGGCCTAATCCTCAAGTTTCTTTCCCCCAAAGAAACTTATAAAGAATTCAAAATTACAAGTAAAAATTTCAGCACAATATAAAGAATAGAATTTAAGCTATTTAAATCTCAAGGAAGAAGCTGATGATTTGCTCGATTGAAGCTTGGCTTTTCTTCAATTGTACTTAAGAGGATGAGGAAGATGTTGAAGAAGATTGCTTTGAAGACTCGTTGAAAACCATGCACAACTTTCTCCTTTTCTCTTTTCTTTGGATTTTCAATATCCCTCACCAAAACTAAAAGATTCTCTCTTTAAATCCCTTAATCTTAACTTTTAATTGATTCTTCATCTTTAAATACCATTGGAGATAGTTGAAGAGAGAGTTCTAGCTATTGGAAGCTTTGAAATAGCCATTGGAGTGGAGAAATAGCCATTAGAAGGGCTATAGAAAAATCCTGTTGAAAGCTATCCACATTTAGAGAGCTCTCAATTTTTCTATGAGAGCTCTCGATTTCATAGCGAGAGCTCTTGAGAATTTTTGAGAGGTCTCGATTTCATAGCAAGAGCTCTCGAGAATTTTGAGAGCTCTCAGATAGAACATAGAAATAAGATTTCAATTTTGTGAAATGGAGAGTTCTCGATCCCGTGCCAAGGCAATGTGCAGATATGCCAAATAGCTTAGAGAAGCCTTCAAAATTTTAGAAGTCTCCAAATTTTTAGGAGAGGTCTTCAAATTTTTAGAAGAGATGTCCAAAATTTTTGGCTTTATTTTTCTTCAATGTTTGACCTTCCAAACTTGAATTTCTTGGGCCTAAACACTTCTAAACATAATTGCTTTCTTCAAATTTAATTTCTCTTATTCCAATCATACTCTCTTCATATCAAGCTATCTAAATATATGTGAAATTATTCTTTTAAGAATTTTATCAAGGCATCTTGAGAGAATTTATTCTTGAGATAAATTCTTCATTTTGGATACTTGAAAAAAATCGTACATACATTCTTGGAACACATGATTAGATATATAATATACTCAACATTTTGGGATCATCAAAATCAATCTCAGGATCAACAATCTCCTCCTTTTTGATGATGATAAAATCTTGAATATATACACAATAAAAGTAAATAATGTATCTCTATGCATTTTGTAAAATATATCATGAAGTATAGATTAAACACATGAATGGGTGCCTCATAAATTTTTCTAATTATTCTTTTGGTTCATTGCACATATTTCATATACTCATATCAGAAAGAAATGTTTCAACTCATATCAATGAGTATTAAGTTTTCATTTCAAGCATCAATATAATTCATTGAGTTTTTTGAGGATAAATCCTTCAAGCATATACCCAACATTCCTTTCCTCCTTTTTGATAGCATCAAAAAGCACATAGAAAAAAAAATAATAATAATTATCAAAATAAAAAAAATGAGTGTATTAAAGTAAGAATTGTATCAAGTTTAGAAAATTAATTTATATGAGTCATCTTTATTTTAAAATTTTATTTTTGAACTTAAAATAAATTTTAAATATTTATTTTGATTACAAAAATTATCTTAAATTTAAATATCATAGGCTCTCCCTCTTTTTGAATGAGTATCATCTTTAATCAGCTTTTCAAATATGCACTTTTAAACTTTAAGAAGAATAGAGCTTTTCAAAAGATTTGAATATGAAATCAAGCATAATATATACTTTAATATTCAAACTTTTCTTATCTTAAAAAATTTTGGTCAATTAAGTTTTGAGAAGATATGTATCAAGAATGTATCATGCAAACTAAAATAAATAGTATCAAAGTAAAAGATAATCATATTTTTAAATTTATTACTTTGAGTAAAAATTATTTCAATACAAATAATTCATACGAATTTTATAATGCACATCAAAAATTTAGTATCAAATTCAAATTTTCAAATGAGTTACAAGATTAAGTTTAGAAATTTATTTCTTATAGTAAGAATATATTTTTAAATTTAATTTAACTCTAACTAATTATCCAAAAATAAGATAGAGCAATCAAATTATTTAAATTAAATTGGATAATCACATGAAAGCTTCATTTACGAAGATCATAAAGTAATTGATTGAAAATTTAAGATCAAAATTAAGTTGTCTCAATGCAAGTTAATCAAAATTTCAATCAACTCACAACAAAAAGCATTTCTCTCCTTATTTTGAAGGTACCAAGAATTTATTTTTCTTTTAATATTTTAGTAATATTATCTTTTTCTATTTTTCATAATTTTAGCTTAATTATTTTAGCTTTCAACTTTTCTCCCTCTTTTTCTTTCAAATTATGCATATTTAACATGAATTTAATTGCAAAACTCAGATTTTCTAAATTTGAAAGGCATTTTTAATTTCAAATCCATTTTCAATTAAATGGTCATTTCTTCTTTAATAATTTGTCTTCCTTACTTTTATAGATAAAGTTATTTTAAAATTAAATAAAATTTAAAAGTATAAGCATTAATTGAATTAACTAAGCATTTATGGATTCAAATATTAATCAAACATAGCATGCACCCCAGAAGATACCAAATTTTTTAAAAATTTATTTTTTATTAAATTCAAAGTATATTTATAAAAGGATATATATAATAAGAATAAACATCAAGAAAATCAAAAACGTATGACAAGTAATTAAAAAAATATTTCTATTTTAATTCAGATTTTTCTTATCATAAGTAATATCACTTAATTAAGTTTAGAAAAAATAAGAAATTCTTTGAAATTATCTTAAATGGTATCACATCAAGAATATATCAATGTAAAATAAGTTTAAGACATCATATATATTTAATTTTTTTACCAAAAAATAATATAATAAAATGCAAGGCAAGAATGATGCTAATGATACAAAAAGTGAAAATTTTATTAGGAAGAAACTTCTTGATACCAATTAAACTAAAATTTAGATCAAATCATGATTTTCTTAATAGTTCAATACCATTTAAAGATTAATTTATAAGTTCAACTTGATACCAATGAATTTAATTTTGAATTGATAAAGATAAATTGATTTAGATAAATCAATTTGATTTGATATTAGCAAATCAGTCAAGGTACACCTTAAAGAGATTTTAAGTTATTCTTCAAAATATAATCTCTTTTTTTTCTTAAAAAATATTAAGCAATTATAGTTTCAAAAAAGATATGAATTTTTAAATTTATCTCAAACAATATTATATCAAAAGATATAGCTGTGCAAAATCAGATTTGAAATAAAGATATTCTTCTCTTTTTGCCAAAAGGTAAATCAATCAAATACATGGCAATTAGTAAGTTGTTTGATAGCAATTACTTAAAACTAAAATACTCATTAAATGTTTAGCTTTAAAAATAAATGATAGCTTTCTTAAATTTTTTTTTAGATATCAACTTGAAATAAACTCAAGAAGACCATTTTTCAAATATATTTTTTAAAATTATTCAATCAGAACAAAGTATGAATGTTCATTAATAAATTTCTTTTAAAGATTGAAAAAATAATCAAATTGATGATCAAGAGAGATTCAAGTCAATTTAGAAGATTAAAAATTTAATTAATTAGGGTGTTCTAATAATCAAATAAAATAAGATCAAATCAAGAAAAACTAAATGAAGACTCCATAAGTTTAGTTCTGCTATGGAGTTTCAAATTTTTAGAAGAATTTTGATAATTTAGCATCTTATAGAAAATATCAAAAATTAGTTTCTCTTATGGGTTTAGCAATTAAAATATTCACACCCAATTAAGCATTTTTTAAATTAAATTCATCAATTATAAATTCGATAAGGGGAGGCTTAAGATATCATGCTAAATTTTAGGATACAATCATTTCATCCATAGCATGATATATAGAAGAGAGTATGTTGATTTAAAAATTAAAATATTAAAATTATTACTAGCATCAAAATCAATCATACTTATCAAAGCATGAAAAGAGTTATCATATGCATATATATTAGCGAATCACTAAAGTCAATACATTCAATAATTTAAACTTTTTATTCATGTAGTATGATCATTTTAAGCAATGATAAAATCATCAAAATCAATCTAAGATACTCAATAATTATGTTAATTAATAATTAAAATTTATTTAGCAAATAATGGCATGATGTGAGAAAAGTTTAGATTTTACCAAACATCATTATCCATCCAATTTTATTCCCAAGGCATCCATCCATAATATTTCTCTTTTCGTTCCATTTAATCCTTGGTATACCTGCAAAATCATTTGCTAATCTTTGGTACCCATGCCATCTTGGATTCATTGGAGTTAGAGCTTATGGTTCTTTTAGGAATCCATATTTGCTTAATCAAAGTATAACCAATTCTTTTAGTATTACATTAAAAAATTTTATGGCCAATTTTATTGCATTTAAAGCAAACTATAGAATAATTTTTTGGTGAAGATTTCATGAACATATTTTTGATAAATTTTTATTTTGTTAAAGGATTATAGTCAATTCTTGCTTTATTGAAAATAGCTTTTTGATTGTTTAATATTGCTTGAAGCTTTTGTGATCCAAGTGTAAACTTCTCAAGCGTGGATTTTAAATTTTCAATCTCTTTTCTTAGTTTTGCATTTTCTTCCAAAAGAGATCTTTCAAATATTAAGAGATTTTTTTTTCTACAATTAATTTTTTTTAGATTTTGAAAGAATTTATTTTTCTTCAACTAAACTTTGCTTTTCTTTTAAAAATGCATCTTGATCAATCAATATTTTATTTTTTTCTTTAGCCAAAAGGTTCTTTTTTTTAAGAAATCTTCTTTTTCAATTAAAAGCTCAATCTTTTCTTTAGCTAAAAGAAGATTTGATCTTTTATGTTCTTTGTTTTTGAGCCTTAATCTTTTAAATTCATCCATTAAGTCATTAAAGACTTCATATAATCCATCAAATGTAAAGTCAAAAAAAATTTTAGGATTTATCTCATTTGCATTATACTACTACAAAAAAGGGCTATAGTAGTGGTTCGTAACCACTGTCGTAGCCTAAAAAACTGCTGTCATAGACTATGGCAGTGGTTCTTTAATCGCTGTTACTGCAGCCATTGTCGTAGCTCTATGGCAGCAGTTGTTACAGTGATTGTTTGAACCGCTACCATAGATAGCCTATTGTAGCGGTTTATAAATCACTGCAATAGATTGATCTATAGCAGGAATTTCTTAACCGCTACCATAGATCTAATACAGTGGTTGATACTATTTATACCAGAGACCTATGACAGTGGTTGACATAAATATGGCAGCGATTATAAAACCACTATCGTATATCTTAAATAATTAAAAAAATTAAAATTTTTATTTTCTATATATTTCACCTGATAAATATAGATATGTAATACGAGAAAATATAATAAACATAAAAATTATTCTAAAATATTAAAATTTTATTATCGAATAAAATTTATTATAATATTTTTTTAAAAAATAAAATACATCAAAAGTCTCCTAAATCTACATCATCGTCGTCATCATCGGGAGCCAGAGTCGGAGCTGGAGTTGGAGCTGGAGCTAGAGCTGGAGCTGGAGCTAGTGCTAGAGCTGGAGCTAAAGCTGGAATGCAGGCCAACATATTCTCAAAGCTCGTGACTCTAAAATGCGTGCTGAGCGTCGACATCATATCTCTCACGATGCCCTCCAAATGAGATGCGCGCTCCTTAGCCCGATCTACCCATGTTGTAGCATGATCTACCCATGCCATGCCTCCTCAAGCTCCTCCCAGCTGATGACACTGAAAGTCTGTGAGGAGACGCTCATCTCGGACCAGTAGCTCATCTGTGTGTGGTCGGGCCTGCATCAGATCCTCCCAAAGTGCTCAGGCTCCAAGATCTGAGACAGATGGTCATGGGGCCTAGAGGTATCCAGCCATCATGATCTATAATGTTAATGAATATTAATCAATATAATATGTTGAACAATAATGTTAGTATAGCATCAATAAATAGTCTTTAATATGTACACTAATCAATTGACGGATCTATCATTATGCAATGCAATAAATAAAAGCAATCAGATATAAACATCCAAAAAATACTATGCAATAAATTCTATAACATGAATTATATTCATAAATAATTAAGGATGAGCAACAGTCATAGATCCGATCTCTTGTGCGAACCTTGGTGTTAATCCAGAAATCTGAAAAAATAACAAAGTAGATGATGGTGGCACCTTAGGACCTAAAGTTGGAACTGTAGAGAGACATATCAAATTCTATTCACTCAGAAGCTGAGCCGGCTTCGTGCCTAAGATAGCCGACTCTGTACCTGAGACATCCAGCTCGGGACCTCCCCCAGTCGGCTTGATCATGGCCCAAGCCGGCTCAGCTGTGTGTCATCCCTTCGATCACTCCCACTCTCCCTCTCTCGATCTCTCTCATCGGTGATGGCGGTGAAGCCGAACTCCTCCCTTCCAGCTTTTTCATCTCTTCGATCTTTCTCTCTCCTTCTCTCAATCTCCCTCACTGGCAAGGTCGGACCCTAACCCTCCCTCTCTCTCACTCTCTCGATCTCCTTCGATCTCCCTCGCCGACAAAGTCGGACCCCATCCCTTCCAGTGATGCTGGCGAGGCCGGACCCTCTCCCTCCCTCTCTCGCTCTCTCGATCTCCCACTCTCCCTCTCTCGATCTCCCTCGTCGGTGAGGTTGGACCCCCTCTCTTCCAATGATGGCGGCGAGGTCGGATCCCTCCCTTCCTCTCTCCCTCTCTCGATCTTCCTTGCTGACAATGGTGGTGAGGCCAGAACCCCTCCCTTCCTCCCTCCCACTCTCAGTCTCCCTTGTCGATGGCCGATGAGCGACAGGCCCTCCCTCTCTCAATCTGTCGGTCTCTCTTTCAGTCTCTTCATTTCTTAGTTTCGAGTCCTGAAATTAGGTTCGGCCTTCCAGGATCCATTAGGATCCAGGTTTGGTACATCAAGTACACACTCATCGGGTATTCAGGTTCGAATTTGGTATCGATAATTAAAATTAGGTCCAAATCTGAATATCTAAATTTTGATCCAAATCCAACTCGTTGACAGATCTAGTGCACAGCCACCGACATGGCACAGCCCAAGGCTACCACCACGACATGATCCAAAAATTATGACATGCAGATAATTATAATATTTATAATAAATATTTATAATATTTATTATAAATATTTTATAAATTATTATAAATATATATGATTAATAAATAATACTAAAAAATTTAAAAAAATTATACCTACGGCTATAGAGAGCGGGTCGCACCGAAAGCTCCGAGGGTCGTCGGCGACGATGCTAGAGGAGGACGACAGTACTAGAGGTAATCTATGAAATAAAAGTAAGATAGTGAAATAGAGAAGAGAGAGAAAGAGGAAAGAAAAAGAGAGCAGGGGTGGCCGGGGATGGGGGGCCAGGGGAGGGTGCATAGTGATGAGGAGTCTCAGGAGGCACAGTGATGGAAGGGTCGACGATCGAGATGGGGAGTGTGGGCGATGGGGGGCCGGGTGGGTGGCGGGTGGGGCGGCTGCGGATGGGGAAGGCTGGGGGTGGCAGGTAGCGGGGAGGAGCAGCCGAGAATGGGTGAAGGAGGGGCGGTCAGGGGGAGGGTGGGAGCCAGGTGGGGGGGTGGCAGGGAGGGGCGACCGGAGATGGGTGGCGGGGGTGGTAGGGTGGCGGGGAGGGCGATTGGGGATAGGGGGAAGGAGAGGCGATCGGGGAGGGTGGCGGGGTGTGAGGAGGAGTGACCGAGGAGGAGGTAAGGAGGGGCGGTCGGGGGGAGGGGGGGGCTGTGTTGGGGTGGCGAGGAGGAGCGGCCATAGATGTGGGGGCTGGGGGTGGCAGGTGGGGCGGCCAGGGATTTGGGGAAGGAGGGGTGGCCCAAAGGAGGGTAGGGTTGGGGGCCGGGTAGGGGTGGCGGGTGGGGGAGGAGGACCGGGAATGGGGGCAAGGAGGTGCGACCGGGAGAGGGTGGGGGTCCTAGGTAGGGGGTGTCGGGTGGCAGGGAGGGGCGGCTCGGGATGGGGGAGTCGAAGGGGGAGGGGGAAGGAGCGGCGGCATCGGTCGAAGGGGAAGGAGGGGCGGTGCCAGTCTGTGGGGAGGAAGATTCACTGGCGACGGAGAGGAGGGGGAGAGATAGAGAGAGATCAAGCGCGCACGGAAGGGAAGCAAAAAAAATTTGAGAATTTTTAACCTAACCTATGGCAGCGGTTATCAAATCACTGCCATAGATCTATGGTAGCAGTTATCCAAAATTGCTGCTATAGATCTGTGGCAATGGTTCTATAACCGCTGCTGTAGATCTATGGTAGCGATTTTTGATAACCACTACCGTAGGCTAAAAATAATTTTTTTTTATTTTTTTAAAATATTATATAATTTTAAAATTTAATGTCCATCTTTATCATTCATTATCTAAATAATTATCATTAGAGTGTTGTTGCAAAAGGTTGCCTCGATCCGATGTTCCTACTTTCATCGATTAAAAAAATTTAATTTCGATGATCACAAACGACAATATGATGATCTGATAGATGAAGACCTTCAATGGATTTAAAAACTTGCAATGATGATCTCGATGATGTTTGTAGCATACTATCAAAGTTTCACATCAATCGGATATCGTTATCATGGTCAACATAGTATGAAATAATTTTGGCTGTTAAATTAGAAACAAGTGATCAAAGGGTTAAACAGCATCCAATTATAAGGTAATTTTTTAATTAAATGATCTTTGTTATAATTTTAAATATTTTATACAGTGATGATAGTAAAATTCAAATTATTTTCATATAAACAATTCATGTTAAGCAGATATTTCAAAAGCACGAGCATAACAACCAGTGAAGTTTCATAATGGTTATCAGGAGATGTATAGTTTTAGATCGTTCTTCATCTCATGAGTTGAATTTTTTAATCACCACTATAAAAAATGATTCAAGTAGTAGCCAAGATCATTTATAAAAAAAATTATCTCATAATTGGATATCGTTTGGTCCTTTGATCGCTCGTTTATTATTTAACAGTCAAAACTAACCTGTACTAAATTTACCTAGATAACGATATCCGATTGAAGTGAAACTTTGATAGTGCGCTATAAATATCACCGAGACTATCATTGCTGGTTTTTGGATCCATCGGAGGTCTCCATCTATCAGATCATCGCATCATCATTCGTGGTCGTTGAAATTAAATTTTTCTGATCGATGAAGCTAGGGCCATCGGATCGACGCCACCTTTTGCGACGACACTCTAATGATAATTATTTAGATAATGAATGATAAAGATGGACATTAAATTTTAAAATTATATAGTATTTAAAAATATATATATATATATATATTACAGTGGTTACAATTAACCACTGCCATAAATAAGCTTATAGCAGCAGTTCCTACTAACCGCTGTTATAGGTTCGACTTATTCAAGCAGTTTTACTAACCACTACTATAGGTCTGACTTATAACAGCAGTTACAATGAATCGCTGCTATAGGTCTGACCTATAGCAGCGGTTATAATGAACCGCTGCTATAGGTCGACCTATGGCAATGGTTTTTTGTAACCACTACTATAGGTCCGACCTATGATAGTGATTTTTATTAACCACTGCTATATGTCGGATCTATAGCAGCGGTTATACTAACCGCTGCTATAGGTCCGACATATAGCAGCGGTTAACGAAAACCATTATCGTAGGATCTATGACGGTGATTTTGAAAACTGCTAGTATAGTATGTGCTGCCATAGACCATTTTTGTAGTAGTGTTAGTCAAGAGGCAACGATTGGTGATGTCTTTTTCTTCTTTCTCATCTTTCTTTTCTATGTCTTGCTCTTCCTTAATCAAAACTTTCCTTTTCCTTTGTTTCATCTTCTTTTTCTTTCTATCCTCATGTCTAATAAGGCATATGATGGGGTGAGCTTTCTTTTCTTCTTGGAAGCTTGAATCCTTTTTTTGATTTGTTCCCTCATAAGTTCTTCCCAACTTCTCGTAAACTTATTTTGCTAAAATGCAAGAAAAAATTAGATTGAACACATTTATATCTAATGAACAATAAAGCATATTTAAAGCCTTAGCATTTACATGCATTGATTCTTCATCAACAAATAATGTATTTTGTGTATGAGGGCCATTGATAAAAATCTTCCATAGATTATAGTCATGTGATTGTATAAAAATTTTTATTCTAATTTTTTAATATATGTAATTTGATTCATTTAGCAGTGGAGGATGATCAATAGAGTGGCCTTCATTCAAAATAGATTTCATTTGGATTGCTAAGATCTTTTACTCTTGATGGTTAGGTCAAAAATCAATAATAGAGCACCTGCTCTGATACCAATTATTACCCAAGGATGGCTACCCAAGAGAGGGGGATGAATTGAATTTATAAAAATTTTATTCAAATTTACTTTCTAAACAAGTATGTGGTTAACTTAATTCAATTCAATAAAATTAATTAATGTATGCAATGGAATCAAGTGTGAATGAACTTAAGCAAGAGTTAATCTAAATTAGTAAGTAATTAGCAATTTAAAATATGCAAGATATGTAAAGCAATAGAAAAGAAAATACAATACAAATGCATAAAGATTTTATAGTGGTTCGATACCACCAGCACCAACATCCACTCCCCAAGCTTCCCTTGGGATTTTCACTATAATCTATCCTTGATTATAGTGTGTTTGTTTTTCTAGGCTCATAAATAAATCTAGTTGATTTTTACAAGAGCACCAATCAAAATCTTACACTGTTAGTTTTTTGGTTTCACTAACAATCTAGTTGGTTTTCTGGGCCAATCAATCAAAACATACAATATCCAATTCTGGGCTTGGACGGGCCTAATTCTCAAGTTTCTTTATCCTAAAGAAACTTATAAAGAAATCAAAATTACAAGTAAAAATTTTAGTATAGTATAAAAAATAGAATTTAAGCTCTTCAAATCTCAAGGAAGAAGCTAATGATTTGCTCGATTGAAGCTAATGAGGAAGATGTTGCAGAAGATTGCTTTGAAGGCTCGCTGAAAACTATGCACAACTTTTTTCTCTTTTTTTTTCTTTAGATTTTCAATGTTTTCCACCAGAACTAAAAGATTCTCTTTAAACCTCTTAATCTTACTTTTCAATTGATTCTCTATCTTTAAATACCCTTGGAGATGGTTTGAGAGAGAGTTCTAGGCATTGAAAGTTCTTAAATAGCCGTTGGAGTAGAGAAATTATAGTTGGAAGAGCTACAGAAAAATTTCACTGAAAGCAATCCGCATTTGGAGAGCTCTTGTTTTCACTGTGAGAGCTCTCGAGAATTTTTGAGAGGTCTCAATTTCATAGTGAGAGCTCTCGAGAATTTTTGAGAGCTCTCGATCTCTAAACATAGAAATGAGATTTTTATTTTTTGAAATGGAAAGATCTTGAGTCTATGCCATGACAATGTGCATGTGTGCCAAATAGCTTGGAAAAGCCTCCAAATTTTCTGAAGAAGTCTCCAAATTTTCAAGAGAAGTCTCCAAATTTTTAGGTGAGGTCTCCAAAATTTTTGGCTTTAGTTTTCTTCAATATTTAACCTTCCAAACTTAAATTTCTTGGCTCCAAATACATCTAAACATAATTGCTTCCTTCAAATTTAATTTCTCTTATTCCAATCATACTCTCTTCATACCAAGCCATCCAAATATATGTGAAATTGTTCTTTTAAGAATTTTATCAAGGCATCTTGAGAGAATTTGTCTTTAAGATAAATTCCTCATTTTGGATACTTGAAAAAATCATACATATATTCTTGAAATACACGATTAAATACATAATATACTCAATATTTTAGAATTATCAAAATCAATCTCAGGATCAACAGATTATCTTGGATCAAAGGAGGTTAGGGCATATTTTACAAATGCCGTATGGTGGGATTTGAGCTCCTCGTTTGGAGAATGATTTTGAAGGACTAAAAAAGCTCCTCGGTAAAGAGAATGTTGACCACTAGGACATCCATAATGCAAACCTTATACTGATTAAACTAAAGTTACTCCACAGCATGTTGTGCAGAATCTTTTCTTTAAGGATCGGTAGATTTGATTGGCTATCCTCAAAAGACTTAGTAGTGATGGTACATTTGGTGGATGGAACTCCTATGAATCTACCCTTCATGATGCTGGAACAAATCAAAAGCACTGCTGGTAGATCAAGAGAAAAAGCCTGCTTAACTTATGGAATGATTTTCACTTTATTATTCATTGAGGCATGAATTGACTTGGATGGAGAGAACTCCAAGTCACTCACTCACGCAGACTACTACACTATTTAGATACTTTATTGAATGAAATTCAAAAAGAAAAATGGTGTATGGGTTGGAGAAAATGAAGAAGCGCACCCTCATGATTCTGCATCGTCCTCCTCTTCTTCAGACTTAGCCAGGCCTTCCTCACCTACACCTGCTACTCCTCTATCATCACCAGTACCGGCACTGACACTAGGTTCAATAGTTGAAAAGCATCATCCTATTTCACCTCGCACACCTGCTACTTTCCGTAGTTTCTCAGCTAACGATATTGTGGAGCAAATTGTGGAATAGATTTCTAAGAAAATGGATGACATGTTCTCTAATCTAAAACTGTAGATCACTCAAAGTCTAGAAGAGCAGAGAATTTCATCAGAGGGGTAGATTAAAATGATAAGTCAATAAATTAGTAACCTATTGCAAAGGCTAGAAATTTTGGAAAAAGAGAACAATAGATCTTCTAGACAGATAGAGCTACTGATTGGGAAAGTTGCCAAGATAGCTAGAAGAATTGAAGAGCTTATCATTAGTCAGTAGGATGACACAGAAATTATAATCACAGCACTTCAAAGATTTGATAAAAAGTTGGATGACTTAGGCTCTTGGATTTTTCCTTTATCTTAGCCTAGACCCTCCCATAGCCAGCCTCAATCTTCCTCTATTAGACCCCCCTTCAGTACCACTATTAGACTCAGCACTAGTTTTTCCACCTCTCGCCTTGGACCCTTTGGAAGAATCTATAGCAAACCAACTGCACCTTCCACCTCCTCTTCTAGTCCCACTATTGAATTTTCTTCCTTAAACGAGGAATAGTCACCTTAGGACCAAGTTCTCATCTTTCTTAGATTGTCTTCTTGGTATGTTTTAAAATGAACTCAAATGTAGTATTGTTTGGGTGCATCTTTTTGTAAACAATACAAACATGTAATCATCTTCATCTATCAATAAAAGTTTATTTCAGCCTAAACCCAATATTTGTAATGTTTGTAATGCTTGAACTGCTCTATTGGATGTTCTTTCTAATCTTGACAAAAAGGGGGAGAAGGAATACTTGAGCATATTATTTGGATCATTAATTAAAATGTCAATGGATAAAATGCATTCATTAAGGTGGAGCTAATGCAAAATGCATAGATCTAGACTTTGTAAAGAATACAACTTTTCCAAACAGCTTATCAATCAAAAAATAACTGGTGCATAATGAAATATACAACTTTACACTATATATCTCCTTACTTTAATCAATTTCTTTTAATATATACTACAATATGGTTAATATTTTGTCATCATCAAAAAGGGAGAAATTATTGACTTCAGGAATGATTTTGATGAATACAAAATATTGGAGTATAATTTTAATAGTAACATTTTGTAAGAATGTCAAAGATTATTTTTGTAGAAGGAAAAAGGCCACTGAATGACTCCATATTCAATTAAAGATCGATTGAGTCAAATGAAATAATTTTTGAAGTTTTGGCATAAGAAACTTCATCTCTCAAAATTTGAGCTGACACGCCTTTGATTCAAGCCAGCCCTGGCACGGCATGCTATTATTTCTTTGGCTTGGCACAAGTTGAGCTTAATTTAGAGCCGAGCCAGCCCTCTTAGAGTGGCAGAAGATGAGTTACAGAGTTCAACTAATCGAGCCAGCTCGAAGCTTCATCGACCCAGCTATCTTAGATCGACGAAAGTACTATTTTTCATGATTGCTGATCGAGCCAAATCAAAGCAAAATTGAGCTAGCCCTCTCAGTGGGATAGAATGATGATTTGTGAAGAAATACTACTCGAGCCGGCCCGAAGCAAGAATTGAGCCAACTTGACGTAATCTGATAGGCGCAATGGCTAGTTCTGTAGAAGTCTATTTTCATCCAAAACCTTTTTTCAATGGCTATTTTCAATCTCCAATAGTCATAAATGGCTAGAATCCATGTCAAATCATCTGAATCCTTTTGAGAATGATTGAGGAAAAAGGAAAGTATAAAATGGAAAACATTGTTCAAGCATAGGGAATTAAGAAAAAGAGAGCACTTTGAGTAAAACCTGTCTCCAAGAAAGCTAACCAACTCTCATTCAATTCTTTCTAGACTTTTCTAATTATATTCAAAGAGGAAAGAGAGCATTTATCGAGAGCATTCAAAGCATCCTAAAAAAGAAAGCTTCTTCGACAATAGTCCAACCAAATAGGATTTTTATTATTGTATTTACTTCACATGCAACTTTGTTGTAAAAGTTTTAGCAGGGGCTGATACTTGAAGGGTTAATGTTGTACCAAACTTAGTTTAGTTTGGAGAAGCCTTGGGTAAAGGCTTGTAAAGGTTTTGATTTGTTAATCTAAAGATAAAACCAATTAGGTTTGTTTATAAGCCTGGTGAAAACATTCATGCTGCAATCAAATGATTACAGTAAAAATTTCTGTGGAATCGCTTGGGAAGTGAATGTAGATGCTAGAAGAGCACCAAACCACTATAAAGTTGCTTTGTTTGTGTGTGTGCACTCTATCTTCTCTATTACTTTTTTTTTCTGCTCTTAAGTTACCTTATCTTCAACACTTTTTCACCCCTACACTGCACTCCATTGCTTAGGCTTGTTAATAAAAATTTTTTGGCCTATCAGAAGATAGCCTTTCTTAAAATTCTCCATGCTGAATTATTTTAGCACAGTGTCTATGTACATGGATAGGAACAATCCAAGCATTCTCTTAGATCTATCTATTAAAAAATATGTAGGATTTCATACTTGAATTTTAAAATATTTTTGAAATAAATCATAGCAGAAGATGCAGATTAAACAATTTAATCTACAAAAGCATGTAATCTAATTACTAAAATCTACATCTAGAACCTACAATATGTCATAATGCAAATACAAATCAAAAAATAAATATTTTGGTATTGATCAAATCAATATCCTAGATCAAGAATAGTTCTAGATCTAAACTCTAGCTCACATCCAGGTTAAGAAAAGATTAGATCTCTTACCATCACATGGGTCGAAAACTCTATGGTTGATTTTCGTTATTGCCATTAAAGTCGCACATGCATTCGACCTCTTTAGAAAGTCCACACGAAGCTGCAGTACAGATCAGAAGTTCGTTGAATGAAGATCCGCTCGATGTGCTAGCTTCTCATGGATTCCTCCTGATCGTTAATCTAAAAACTTATTATTTAGATCTCTTGGATACTCCAAGAGATGAAGAATAAGAGGAGGAATAAGTATGAAATCCAACCCTTGGATCTTCTAAAAATTACAAAAAAAAAATAAGGAAAAACACTCTAAGAGAAGATAGATCTTCTCTTTCAGGACATCAACGATTGATATCCTAAAAATATCTCTATGCTAGGACAAGAGGAGACCTTCTCCTTAAGATTTTTTTCATGTTTCTAGATCTAACATTATCTATTTTTTTTCATAGAAAAATCACATAAAAATATAGAGAAAAAGGGTTCTCAAAGAAATTCTAAGAGAAGACATTTTTCTCTTCTTCTTCTCTCATCAGGACATGATCAAATCATGTCCAAAGATGATCACCATGCCCCAACACCTTGGAGCATAGATCCCCATGTCCTCTTCCTCTCTCTCTCTCTCTCTCTAATTTTTATCACATAAAAATATATAAAGAAAATAAGAAGGAAAGGTTAAAATGAAAAAAATAAGAGAAGACAATCTTCTCTTACCTTTGTCCCTTCAAGACATCAACATTTGACGTCCAAAAGAAAGCCTCTTCCTCCAAGATAATTGGCATTCAAAACCCCACACCTCTCTCATTTTTCTTCTACTTTTTGCATTGAAAAACTTAGGTATTTGATGCCATAACAAAGGAATAGGAGGCGTCCCATGACAATAGGAAGACTAGGTCAAAAGACCAAGTCAAACATGGAAGTTGGATGCCCCTCCTCCTATTTTTCCTAAGTGTAGACTAGGAAACCATACACAAAGGAGAAGAAAAAGTGGTGACAAAAAACAAAGATGGGCATGAGAAATATTTCTAAAAGAGGAGGGAGGAGTTTTGGTTTGAAGGGACTCCATCAAATAGAATCCTAGTCAAAACTAATTGCCATCTTTGACCAAGTCAAAATTAATTCCAAATCAAACTAGATATGGGGTGTAGGAGACATCTCCTAAGCATGGAAAAATTCACGTAGAAATTTGAAAATAAATATGTGGGTGTGGGCTTTCTAAAGTGGTGCAAGGGAGAAGATGGAATCCTAGTCTAACTAGGATTCTCTCTTATACTAGATCAAACCCAATAAAATCCTTTTCTAATTTGATTTAAGTTAACCTATTTAATAGATAATTCCAATCCAATTAAGATCCTAATTAAATTAAATTTAAATAATATTTAAATCTAATTTAATTTTTAATCAAATTAAAAATTAGGTACACTCAAGTCTTAATCGAATAGGAACTTATTCTTCTTTGCAATTGGCTTATCTAATAAAATAATTAGACTTAATATAATTAATTTTAAATTAATTCTAATGAAATATAATTCAATTAAACTTGATCTTAGCCTAATTGCTCAATTAAATTGAGTCAATTAGCAATCCAATTGCTAATCGATCCTCCTACAATACTTGCATTAGGTCAAACATCAGTCATATTGATAGTTTGACCTAAGAACGATTTTCAATCATTGATTAACCATCTGATCATATTATAACCTCTTATGTGTGTGACCCCATAGATTCAAACCTAAGTCAGTAGCATAGAAACTAATTTTTATACTAATCAAAGTAACCATCTAGTAATGGTTTCCAACGTCCGAATAGGTTGAATGTATGCAAAGCAATATTCTTAGAACCCTGGCCCATGGTTACTATATAATTCATCCCTTTAACCAATAATGCTCAAGACAACTTCAAGTACACTATCAACACTCATACAAGTCATCTCTACTATGTTTCAAAATTTTGCAAATCTCATACTCCTCATGAGGATTACCTAGGCCTAGGTTCTACTAAATTGACACACAGTGAGACATTCTCTTTTTGAAGTTAATCAAGAGTGGTCAATCCTATCTTTACTCACACACCGACTTCACAAGTATTTGACTGTACCCAAAAACCCTTCGAACCTATATTAAAAATACAGACAGTCTAGCATCAAAGTATAGTGAGTTGTTTGCAAGTCACCGTGGTGATCTCAGGTTGGAGGGACACTTATACCCATTGGCCTTAGCTAGCTACTCTTGACAGTAAAGTATTACATTGATCACATTTAGTGTAGATGTACTCTTACATCTCATCTGAATGTCATATCAGTGTCTCCATACAACTTGGTTATGAGGATAACTAATGCATATGGCATAACGCTGAAGGGGAATCCTGATTTCCCAGACTAGGTTTGTTCAGATCTAATTGGATCAAGAGATATATTTCAAAAATTTTTTCTCTTGATCCAATCAGATTGATATGTTTCAGATCTGATTCTTATTATTTTAATAAATAAAATAAAATAAGATAAATTAAATCAAATTTAATTTACCTGATTTGGGTAATCCTATTACCCTTGATGATCCTGATTGCAGCGGAAGGTTCTGGATCTAGCCACGCAAGCGCCTGGCCTCTACCGGTATCCACTCGGGTTGGATCTGGAGATCCTCTTCTTCTCTATCACACCTCCAAAAATCAGATCTGGATCTGATCTGGAGGATCTTCAAAACTCTTTTGAAGATCAGCAGTCGTCCTTTGCAGCAGCGCAGCCTTCTTAGCTTTTGATCGCCTTTCTCTTGATCTGAATCGCACCAACCTAAATCCAAAACACTTTTGGACGTGGAGAGGAGAGGGAGAAGATGGACTATGGCATGGAGGAAGGAGGGGAGAGGCAGCCTTGGGGCATGGGAAAATTTTCAAATGTTCTTTGAGTTGGGCGCAGGGTCTTATTTATAGACTATTGTGATCCAACTCCTCTTCCTCCCAACCAATCACAACCCTTTGTGAAATCAGATCTAAATCTGATTGGTTGGGAATAGAGACCCCTGGATTCCTCCTTAGAGGGCGCCTAAGACCAGTCAAAGTTGGATTCTTAGTAGAACTCTAATTGGAATCCAAAAAGGGAGATGGAGTCCTTGTCCAACAAGGACTCCTAGGCGCCTCCTACTTGGGCTCACGCCACCCTTGGCGTGCGCCCTTCTCCTTGCCAGGTTCTGGCAGGGGGACAGGCCCCCACCAGCTCTCCAATAGGTGCATGACATGTGGTCAAAAGTCAAAGTGTCAATGGTCAACGTTTGACCAGTCAAAGGTAGACTTTTGACCAAAGTCAAAGAACAAGAAATGGCAGGTGACCAAAAATGGCAGGTAATGTCTTACAAAATAAGACAACCTTTTCTGACTTGGACAACCTCCAGTCAGACCATATGAAGGCCTCTGATTGAGCACAAACTCCTTTGGCTCAGTCAGGACAACTTATTTATGATAGTAAAAGAAGAACGTTAGGTTCAATCGAGTGCTAGCACGATTTTCTTGAACCTAATTGAATCTCATTCAGATCAATTGAACTAGATCAGTTCAATTGATGATCACCAGATTCAAACCCTTGTTTGTGTGACCCAGTTAGGTTCAGTTCTGTATGGTAATGGGATATGTCATGATCTCTATCATCGACATCATCGAAACTCCTTTCGATGGATCAGAACTCTTCTGATTCGAACAGCTAGAATGATCGATCATCTAAATCATTCTAATTGCTCCCAAAATCCACCAGTGACACCTAGCAGTATATGGTGGCAACCCATCAGAGCTGAATGCGAACCTCTTGGTGCAGCTACCTGTGTGATTAAGTTCTTCTATCTTGAGCCCCGATCAGATTAGGGTTAAGGTGAACTCGTCAAACCCTAGTCTCTGTCATATGATGTAATCATTCGATTCGAGTCCAATGTGAAAATCTAAATAGAAACTCTTTCTATTATTTCACTCTACCATGGCCATGGGCTTCTGGACTTGATTCTCATGATCATCATAGGGCTGCTCCTCTACCACCGAGGTAGATAGATTCCATCTTGATGCAATCCAGTTCCTACAATGAACATGCTATAGCCAACATACACCTCAGGGTTCCATATGGCTAGGAGACCGAGTAATGGTGTAGTCAAACTATAACACCCTCAAGGTGAACTGCCGATGCATCTCAGGTCAAAGAACCAGACACACTACTGCAGCATCGAGTCAGTCATTGACGAGAAGGTAGACTTCCTAATGACTACTCGAGGTGGTCACGCTCAGTGCCCTCGTTCTCTAACGAGTACCTGTACTCTCGCTCCGGTGTCTCCACACCGTAGACTCAAGACTCATCTACTAAAGAGAAGCGATTCGTACACCAACCTTCCGGATCAATCACCATCCTCGTGATGATCCTATGGTCGGGAGCATTTTATGAGTTAATAATGATTATTCATGTCTTAAATTTTCAACTCTTGAAAATATGAATTATCATTACCATTAACTCAAAGGATGTATCACAGACACTAAATACACATATGTGATAGAAAATAACCCATTTTATTGATTATAGTCAAAATTATAATTTTGCCCCTAGAAGTGTATTACAAGTGTCAGCCAATTCTGGCTTCTAGGGCACATATATCTAACAATCTCCCACTTGTCCTAAAGCCAATTGGCTACAAGTCTAAGTCCCATCTTCTCAAGGTGGGCTTCGATCTTCTGCTGGCCCAACGGCTTTGTAAGTGGGTCTGCCACATTATCTGCGGAGTTGACTCTCTTGACCTCGACGTAACCCTTCTCGAGGTAATCGCGGATGAGGTGGTATCGCCGCTCAATGTGCTTGGATTTCTGGTGAGACCTCGGCTCCTTAGCAAGGGCTATGGCGCCATTGTTGTCGCAGTATAGAGGAATGGCATCTGATGGCATTACTCCAATTTCTGCAGCAAACTTCTTGTACCAGAATGCTTCCTTCGCAGCCTCTGATGCAGCGATATATTCTGCTTCCATGGTGGAATCTGCTATCACAGTTTGCTTGGAACTCTTCCAGCTGACAGCACCACCATTGCACACAAACAGACTCCCAGATGTCGACTTTCGATCATCTATATCGGACATGAAATCCGAGTCTGTGTATCCCTGGACTTGGAGTTCTCCATTACCAAAGACCAACATCATATCCTTAGTTCTTCTCAAGTACTTAAGGATACATTTCACAGAAGTCCAGTGTTCTTCACCTGGATTTGACTGATATCTGCTTGTGACACTCACAGCATGGGCTATATCAGGTCGTGTACATAGCATGGCATACATGAGGCTCCCTATTGCAGAAGCATAAGGGATCTTGCTCATGCGTTCTATTTCCTCAGGTGTGCTAGGGCACATCTTCTTGGAAAGATGAATACCATGTCTGAAGGGTATTAATCCCCTCTTAGAGTTTTCCATACTAAACCTCTTTAGTACTTCCTCTATGTACATCTTCTGTGAAAGTCCTAGCATCCTATTCGGTCTATCCCTATAGACCTTAATTCCTAGAATAAAGGATGCTTCACCTAGGTCTTTCATGGAGAATTCCTTGGACAACCACATTTTGACTGATGTCAACATGGGAATATCATTCCCAATAAGGAGGATGTCATCCACGTACAATACGAGGAAGACAACAGCGCTCCCACTGACCCTTTTTGAAAACACATGGTTCCTCTTCATTTTTGATGAAACCAAACTTTTTGATCACATCATTGAAACGAGTGTTCCAGCTCCGAGATGCTTGCTTAAGTCCATATATGGACCTTTGCAGCTTGCAAACCTTGTGATCAGTATCACTGGATGTGAAACCTAGCGGCTGTTCCATATAGATATCTTCCTCAAGATATCCATTTAAGAATGCCGTTTTCACGTCCATTTGCCATATTTCATAATCGAAATAGGCTGCAACGGCAAGCAATGTGCGGATGGATTTTAGCATAGCCACTGGGAAAAGGTATCCTGATAGTCAATGCCTTCGCGTTGACTATAACCTTTTGCCACTAGTCTAGCCTTGAATGTCTCCACATTCCCATCTGCACCAATCTTTCTCTTGAAGATCCATTTACACCCAATAGGTACTATACCTTCTGGTGGATCTACCAAGGTCCAGACTTGGTTTGAGTGCATCGAGTCAATTTCTGACTGCATTGCCTCTAGCCATTTCTCGGAGTCGATATCTGATATCGCCTCGTTGTAGGTTTTGGGATCATCACCATGAGCACCATTACCTATGAGGAACATTTTCTCTACTTCCTCTGAAATAATACCTAAGTATCTTTCAGGGGGATGGAAAACTCTTTCCGATCTACGAGGTGGAGGAGGTAGTGTTCTTATTGGCTCAACCTGATTTGGTTCCAATTGGTCCTTAGCTCGTTGTACTTGTGAGACTTTCTCATCAAGCTTAATCTGCTTTCCAATGCCGCTATCTTGAATAAACTATTTTTCAAGAAAGATGGCATGTCGACTCACAATCACATTGTGGTCTTCTGGAATGTAGAAATAGTATCCTAATGACTCTTTAGGATATCCTATGAATCGAGCTCTAAAGGACCTAAACTCTAACTTGTCCGCTTGTTGTCTTTTGACATGAGCCGGACAACCCCAAATTCTGAGATGACTCAGACTTGGTTTCTTACCGTGCCATATCTCATACGGTGTGGTAGGAACGGTTTTAGAGGGAACCCTATTCAGTAGATAAATTGAAGTTAACAATGAAGTGTCCCCAAAGAAAATCAGGGAGGTCTGTGAAGCTCATCATGGATCGAACCATATCCAATAGAGTCCGATTTCTCCATTCTGAAACCCCGTTGAGTTGAGGTGTTCCTGTGGAGTCCATTGAGAGACTATGCCATTTTCCTTAAGATAGTCTAGGAATTCCCGGCTAAGGTATTCACCTCCTCGATCTGATCGAAGAACCTTAATGGGTTTTCCAGTTTGTTTTTCTACTTCATGTCTGAATTCTTTGAACTTTTCAAAAGCTTCAGACTTGTGTCTCATAAGATACACATACCCATACCTAGACAGATCATCGGTAAAGGTAATGAAGTAGACAAAATTGCCTCTAGCCGGCACATCAAATGGGCCGCACACATCAGTATGTACTAGGGCAAGGAGATCTGTGGCCCTCTCCCCATGTCCAACAAAAGGGAGTTTAGTCATTTTGCCTTGAAGACAAGATTCACAAGTTGGATATGACTCGAAAGTCAATGGACTCAATAGCCCATTTTTCTCCAATTTGTTGATCCTATCTTCTGCTATATGACCTAATCTCAGGTGCCATAGATATCTGTCGTTTGGACTATCCCTAGGTCGTTTGGCATTCACGTTTTGCTCGATAGTTAGAATAGGTACATCAATATGTAGCTGATAAAGACCATTAATAAGGAAACCATTTGCAATTTTATTTCTTTCATAAAGAATGTTACAATGGTCCTTAAAGAAGGTAATCACATAAGCCTTCTTGTGCTAAGCATGAAACAGAAATCAAATTCCTGCTAGCTGCAGGCACATAATAACAGTCTTTCAAAACTAAGTCTAAACCAGATGGTAATCGAAGAGGGTATGTTCCCACGGCTACTGCAGCAACTCTTGCTCCATTACCGATGCGTAGGATCATGTCTCCATCCCTCAGCCTCCTGCTATCCTCAAGACCCTGCATAGAAGTGCACAGATGAGCACTAGAACCAGAGTCAAGCACCCAACTGGATGCAGAAGAAACCGTAAGGTTAGACTCAATAACGAGCATACCTCCAGAAGGACCTTCCTTCTTGTTCTTCAGGGTGGCCAGGTAAGTAGGGCAGTTCCGCTTCCAATGGCCGTCGCTGTTGCAATGGAAACACTTTCCTTTGCCATCGGCCTTTCTTCTTCGGTTCTGCCTTCTTCTTCTTTGATCCTTCCACCTTTTGCTTTTTCACAGACTTCTTTTTCTTTCCATAAGACTTTCTTTTGGAAGAAGTCCGTTCCATAGCAAGAACTGAGCCTTTAGAACCTTTCATAGAAAGCTCAGCGGTAACCAGCATATTCATTAATTCGGCCAAGGAATTTTGAAGTTTATGCATGTGGTAATTCATGATGAATTGCCCATATGCATCAGTCAAGGATTGCAGAATAATATCATTCTGCAGATCCAAGTCCTAACTTCACACCGAGCTTCTCAAGCTCTTCCATGTCCTTGATCATTGTCAGACAGTGATCTTGGACTGACTGCCCATCACGCATCTTAGCCTTAAAAAGTCATTTCGTGACTTGATATTTGGCTGCGCGACTCTGTTCACCAAACATCTCCTGCAGGTGAGCCAACATTTGGCGAGCAGTCCCGATATCTTCATGTTGGCGCTGGAGCTCATCAGACATCGAGCCCAACATGTAATATCTGGCCTTATTATCTTCGTCTATCCATTTTTTCCAGAGACGCTCTCTGTTCAAGTGGATGGACGGGCTGGTAAGGTGGGAGGGTCCTGGTCCAAAACATGGGTTAACTTCTCTGAACCCAAAATAATTTTGTAGTTCCTGAGCCAATCTTTATAATTGGGTCCAGTCAGTCTATGTGTGTGTCCAGGATACGTGCCAATGGGTTGGACGCAGACATTTTCCTGTAGAGAGTCAAAGATTCTAGTTAGATACTGTAATTTTGACTTGACCAATTTATTTAGGGAATTTTATTTTTAAACAAATTAGCTCCCACTATTTTCTCGGATCCCTACACTCCCTCTGTAGAGATGCGAAAATCTCCACGATTAATGATTTCTAGTGGGTGGTGCGGTCTCACCAACTGACTCATCACCTCACCTAACAGTTATTGGTGATGGGTTAGCCAATGAGTGAACAACTCTTGTTCAATGATTCTCTAATCATGGTGCACCCAAACTTGGTCTCTAATTCATGAATCTCACCGTATCCGGAATATTGATCCACTCCTTAGTTAAGTCAGACCCACCATTTGCATAGACTGGGTTCCTAATTGAGTCTCTCACCGTATCCAAAATATTGAGCCCAACTCATCCTCCAGCCCATAGCATCCAATGCCTAATAGACATGGTTGCATCTTCCCGGTGCAACTGAGCCACTGTATCCAGCCGAGAACAATCAACCCCGGGAAGGGCCCGCACATCTACAATGGTGGAAGACCTCAGACTTAATCTTTTCTTAGGGAGAATTGATTCAGGTCTCATTAAACTAGACTTGGCTTAGTCATAACAATTATGACTAACCTAGTGGCATGGGTTAGCTCGGATTATTGACCACCTCAGATCAGAACTGTGTCAACAGATATGGCCAGGTAAGTGAGACCGGTGGAAGGAATATGCCATTAACTCGTACAAGAACGCATTCAGGTCGAGTAGCTTCCAATTAAAAACCAGTCGGTCGTATGTGCCAAACTTACCTTAGACACCAAATTGTTGAGTCAGAACCAATTGGGTTAGCCTACAATCCAGACTCTAACCTCTGAGCCTAATTAGGTCTTGCTTGATCGTGACTCGATCTTGACCCAGACTTAATCCTATTAGGCTGGTCAATTTAAGCATTGTTGATCCCATCTAACCAACTCTTGATTCGGTTTGATCAACCGCTTAGACCTAATTGAGCTACCCAAGCCCGAACCCAGTATTATGAATATGTCTTAGATCTGAAATTCTCAATTTTAGACCTAATTAATATTCCATAAACTTAATTCTTAATTAAGTAGGGTTCATAAACAAAATATGCACAATAAATCCTAGGGTTTCAGGATCTAGGGTTTTGCAGAAAGTAAGTTTTGGGTTTCTGATTAAGGACGAACACGCAGCACCCCTACACATCATAAGAACACCCCATCGAATGGGAAGAGAGGGCCTTTAAACCCTTCTTCGTTCTTATGACCGGACGGCCAAGAGGAACGCCTTAATCAGGAACATGCAATACTACAAAACAGTTTTAGATCTATATCATATATCTCATATACAAATTAGATCTAATCATGGCATATTTTGCATACATCTCATGTATCAAATCATGCATATTTTTCAGATCTAAATTATCTCATAATAATCTAAAAAATTAGATTTAAATTGATCTAATCAAAATAAATTCTAATCTAGACAATTATGTAGAACTATTCTACAACTAGTCTAGACATGCATCAATCATATCTCATATGATATTTAAAATTAAATAATTTTTATTTGCTATTTTTTAGATGTTATTATAACACTTATAATATCAAAAAATAGTAAATAAAAGATCTAAAATATGATTTAATCAAATTAAATCAAAACATGCAAAAACTATTCTATAGAACTATTCTATTCTAGAACTAGTCATGCATATCTTCTAATCTTAGATCCAAATCATTTAATTTTAATTTTTTCTGATTTCAGATCTGATCACATCTCATGTGACATCTAAAATCACTTATTTTTTTAATTAAAATAAATTTAAAATCAGATCTAAATACTTTTAGAACCATGGCTCTGATACCAGTTGAAGGAAAATCCTGATTTCCCGGTCCAGGTTCGTTCAGATCTGATCAGATCAAGAGATATATTTCAAAAATTTTTTTTCTTTGATCCAATCAGATCTAAGATATTTTAGATCTGATTCTTATTATTTTAATAAATAAAATAAAATAAGATAAATTAAATCAAATTTAATTTACCTGATTTGGGTAATCCTATTACCCTTGATGATCCTGATTGCAGCGGAAGGTTCTGGATCTAGCCACGCAAGCGCCTGGCCTCTACCGGTATCCACTCGGGTTGGATCTGGAGATCCTCTTCTTCTCTATCACACCTCCAAAAATTAGATCTGGATCTGATCTGGAGGATCTTCAAAACTCTTTTGAAGATCAGCAGTCGTCCTTTGCAGCAGCGCAGCCTTCTTGCTTTTGATCGCCTTTCTCTTGATCTGAATCGCACCAACCTAAATCCAAAACACTTTTGGACGTGGAGAGGAGAGGGAGAAGATGGACTATGGCATGGAGGAAGGAGGGGAGAGGCAGCCTTGGGGCATGGGGAATTTTCAATTTCTTTGAGTTGGGCGCAGGGTCTTATTTATAGACTAAGCTTGTGATCCAACTCCTCTTCCTTCCCAACCAATCACAACCCTTTGTGAAATCAGATCTAAATCTGATTGGTGGGAATAGAGTCCCCTGGATTCCTCCTTAGAGGGTGCCTAAGACCAGTCAAAGTTGGTTCTTAGTAGAACTCTCTAATTGGAATCCAAAAAGGAGATGGAGTCCTTGTCCAACAAGGACTCCTAGGCGCCTCCAACTTGGGCTCACGCCACCCTTGGCGTGCGCCCTTCCTCCTTGCCAGGTTCTGGCAGGGGGACAGGCCCCCACCAGCTCTCCAATAGGTGCATGACATGTGGTCAAAAGTCAAAGTGTCAATGGTCAACGTTTGACCAGTCAAAGGTAGACTTTTGACCAAAGTCAAAGAACAAGAAATGGCAGGTGACCAAAAATGGCAGGTAATGTCTTACAAAATAAGACAACCTTTTCTGACTTGGACAACCTCCAGTCAGACCATATGAAGGCCTCTGATTGAGCACAAACTCCTTTGGCTCAGTCAGGACAACTTATTTATGATAGTAAAAGAAGAACGTTAGGTTCAATCGAGTGCTAGCACGATTTCCTTGAACCTAATTGAATCTCATTCAGATCAATTGAACTAGATCAGTTCAATTGATGATCACCAGATTCAAACCCTTGTTTGTGTGACCCAGTTAGGTTCAGTTCTGTATGGTAATGGGATATGTCATGATCTCTATCATCGACATCATCGAAACTCCTTTCGATGGATCAGAACTCTTCTGATTCGAACAGCTAGAATGATCGATCATCTAAATCATTCTAATTGCTCCCAAAATCCACCAGTGACACCTAGCAGTATATGGTGGCAACCCATCAGAGCTGAATGCGAACCTCTTGGTGCAGCTACCTGTGTGATTAAGTTCTTCTATCTTGAGCCCCGATCAGATTAGGGTTAAGGTGAACTCGTCAAACCCTAGTCTCTGTCATATGATGTAATCATTCGATTCGAGTCCAATGTGAAAATCTAAATAGAAACTCTTTCTATTATTTCACTCTGCCATGGCCATGGGCTTCTGGACTTGATTCTCATGATCATCATAGGGCTGCTCCTCTACCACCGAGGTAGATAGATTCCATCTTGATGCAATCCAGTTCCTACAATGAACATGCTATAGCCAACATACACCTCAGGGTTCCATATGGCTAGGAGACCGAGTAATGGTGTAGTCAAACTATAACACCCTCAAGGTGAACTGCCGATGCATCTCAGGTCAAAGAACCAGACACACTACTGCAGCATCGAGTCAGTCATTGACGAGAAGGTAGACTTCCTAATGACTACTCGAGGTGGTCACGCTCAGTGCCCTCGTTCTCTAACGAGTACCTGTACTCTCGCTCCGGTGTCTCCACACCGTAGACTCAAGACTCATCTACTAAAGAGAAGCGATTGTACACCAACCTTCCGGATCAATCACCATCCTCGTGATGATCCTATGGTCGGGAGCATTTTATGAGTTAATAATGATTATTCATGTCTTAAATTTTCAACTCTTGAAAATATGAATTATCATTACCATTAACTCAAAGGATGTATCACAGACACTAAATACACATATGTGATAGAAAATAACCCATTTTATTGATTATAGTCAAAATTATAATTTTGCCCCTAGAAGTGTATTACAAGTGTCAGCCAATTCTGGCTTCTAGGGCACATATATCTAACAAATAACCTAAAATTGTTCTACCATATTTGAAGTAAATCCATTCTAGCAAAGTACAAATTTGGAGCAGAAATAATTTTATGAAAAACAAAACATATATTCTTTCTTCTTTTCTACTCAAGAATTGACTTTAGGACACATTTTTTAGCAACTTTTACTTGGACTAAAGCCAATCAAAATGATATCAAAAATCCTATTTTTTACTTGAGTTTGTAGAACTCCTTAGTTTTGAGGCCTTAGCAAATGGGTCAGTCAAGTTTTTTTCTTTTCATCGATCTTCCAAAAATCAATGTCACCTTAATCTAAAATCAAGAGTGATAGTGATGCAGAATATGCTAGTCTTTTGATTCTTTAGCCTGAGCTATGGATCTAGTGCTATAATAGGACCGGACCCTCGGTGGAAGATGCCACTCCGAACCTATTAATGAACCTCAGCAACTACATAGCTTACATGGCAGCATCATATGCCACGATGTACTCTACATCACTAACTCAATAGGCTATAGTATCCTACTTGGAACCTTTCCAACAGATTGCTCCTGTAATTAGGATATGACCCAACACTCTCTCACTATCATCTTGATCTGACTAAAAATTAGAATCAAAACATCCATAAGTTTTAAGTCAGTATCTCCATATTTGAGTCACTGAACCTTAGTATTTCTTAAATACTTAAGGATTATTTGTATAATCTTCTAGTAGTTCTCATTTAGATCAGACTGGTATCTACTCGCTATCCTTAGTGAGTATACCATATCTGATTTTGAATTTATAGAAATTAGATGATAGCCCAAACCATTATTCCTTGTAATGCTGGAATGTTATTCCTGGTTAAGAAAATTTCATCAACAGATAACACAAGGAATAACACTATAGAATATTTTGCTCAATTACAAATGCAGGGTTTGTCTTTGTTCATAACAAAGACATACATCTATTTGATATCTGAGATGATAGTCAGATAGGCTTTATAAGTCCATACCTTTCCCTCTGAACTACTCCGATCCTTTTGAAAATCCATTCACACCCAATGAATTTTATCCCTTTAGGTGAATCAACTAGTGTCCACACACTACTGATTTTAATGGACTCTAATTTGGATTTAATGGCTCCAAGCCACTTTTTAGAGTTAGACCACTACATTGCATCCTTATAGGTGATCGGATCCTTGTTGTTCTCATCGAGCTCAACAGGATCGCCATCCTGGACCAAGATACTGAAATATCTATCCAGCTAACACGGTACTCTATCAGATCTTCTTAAAGGTGCCACTTTAATGGGCTCTGGGTTTCCTTTGATTAAATCTAGTTCTATTGGTTTACTAGATTATGTTGGTTCATTTTCTACCAGTCAAACTTCCCCAAGTTCAACTTGATAGAAATCAGTTCCTTCTCTAAGAAACTCCTTTCAAAAATGTTGCCCTATTGCTGATGAATATTTTATGTTCTTCAACATAGTAGAATTAATCACCCTTAAACACCTATTAGACCAAGATCCAAGTTTATCTATGTGCAAACCTATGACATAGGCCGATTAACCCCAAACCTGAAGGTGAGAGAGTCTGGGTCTATGTTCGGTCCATATTTCATATGGAGTCTTTACAATAGATTTACTTGGTGTAAATTTTTAGAGTAAAACAAGTAGTCACAAGAGCACGATCCTAAAACAAGGAGACTAGTGAACCCTATCATGGATTGAACCATGTCTAATAAAGTTCAATTTCTTCTTTCAGATATACTATGTTCCAAAATAAAATCGACTAAAAGAAAATTCTGTTCTCTCCTAGATAAGTCACAAACTTACTAGATATGTATTTGCCTCCTCGATCTGATTGAAGAGTTTTAATATCTTTTTTAGTTTATTTTTCTATTTTATTATTAAATCTTTGAATATTTTAAATCATTCAGGCTAGACGCATCCATTCTTAGATAGGTCATTTATAATAAAATATTGATATCTTTCTCTGGCACTTAAGTTCATAGGTCCATATATATCACTATGTATGAGACTTAGAACTTTATTAGCTCCTTCACCTTTTCCAGTAAAAGATGACTTTGTCATCTTTTCAAGAAGATAACACTCACAGGCTATCAATGATTCATAATCATTGATGTCGAGATTTTCCTCTCAAGGTAATCTATTTATCTTATTTTTTTTAGGATGACTAAGCCTATAATGCCAAAGATAGACATCCATGACATAATCTAACTTGGATGTTTATTAAATATGTACATTACACTTAACAAACTTTATAAATATTAAATATTATTTTTTATTATCCATGTATTATTGTAATATTATTCATAATAATATCTCAGCAATCTTTTTTATTGATAAATGATAACCATCTCTGACCAAAAGGCCAATAGAGATCACATTTATCATAAATAATGGACAATAGTGACAATCACTCAAAATGACATCTTTTGAAAATAAGCTTGACAATTTCAAAAGCTAGGATTGGAATAAGACATTCATCCCTAACATTCGAATATTTCTCATTATTTTAAAACATTCCACTTACCTAAAATCCTTACGATAAATTGTATAGGACTACCGGTATCCCATACATAGGTAGCAGAATTACATACAGAGAAATTTTTAACGTATTATCATAAAATATCCTTGATAAGCAACTCTTGCTTTTCTCTCTTATTCAGCCTATTATGGTCAAAGGAAGCAAGACAATTCTTCTTCCTATGATCCTGCTTCTAATAGTAGAAGCACTATGCTTGATTTGGGTCAATATTGGACTAATTATTTTTACTAGGCTTAGAAGCCCCAATATGAACCCATTCCTACCGTTGAATCAAATTCAACTTTCGATACTAATTATTGAAGTTAGGTCCCATAAATCATCACTATCTACTAGTGATTGGAGCAATTATGGTTTAGCCTTATTCTACAAAAAGAGAACAATGATCTAATGTATACGAATTATTTTAAGTCTAAAAACTTGGACTTTAGTCTAAAGATTCTTCCACTATTTTATTCAAATTGATAGCCTCTACCTCTAATTTGGGGATTACTTTAATTCTCTAGTAGGTACTAGAATCCACATAGACTACACACAAGCTTGACTTTGGTCGGTCAACCCATGTACATCTATGAGTAGGTTCATTAACTAATTATTTCTCCAAATAATTTTTAGTAATTTAATTTTGCCCTAGAAACCTAATTAGTAGGCTTTGGCCTCCACTATAAGGATCTAGTTAGGTCCAACCATTAATATGACCATACTTGGTACATCTAACCAACGAATGATTAAGCCCAACTTTGGTTGGCCAACCTAACCACCATTAGAAAGACACTTCTAAGTTATCATATTATGAATGATAATTTTATTAGTCAATAAGCACCAGGCCTTTAGGCCTCCAATGATTATTGAATTAATGGATCCATTATCACCCAACTTAATGGAAGGCTATGACTCAATTATCCCCATAACTTTGTCATTTTAAGGATCTAATAATTTTAAAAAAATTATAATTTATTTATGATTTAAGGATAGAAAGGACATGGATCAATTTGCTCCCACTGACTTCACCAAGTCAAGTTCTCCCACTGACTTCTTAGATCTTTGACAAAGATTAGGATCAACATCAGTCCACCTAGATCAGTCTCACTGATTTTTGATATTGACTTTGGTTCAGCACATGCATTCAACCTCTACAAAAAGTCCACACGAAGCTGCAACATAGATCGGAGATTCGTCAAACAAGGATCCGCTCGAAGTGCTAGCTTCTCATGGATTCCTCCGATGGTTAATCTAAAAATTTATTCTTCAGATCTCATGGACATTCCAAAAGATGAAAAATAAGAGGAACAATAAGGAAGAAATCCAACCTTTAGATCTCACAAAAATTAGAAAATAAAAATAAGAAAAAACACCCTAAGAGAAGATAGATCTTTTCTTTCAGGACATCAATGATTGATGTCCTAAAAACATCTCTATGCTAGGACAAGAGCAGACCTTCTTCTTTAGATTTTTTTCATATTTCTAGATCTAACATTATCTAATTTTTCTCAAAGAAAAATCCTATAAAAATATAAAGAAGAAGGGTTCTCAAAGAAATTCTAAAAGAAGACCTTCTTCTCTTCTTCTTCTCTCATCAGGACATGATCAAATAATGTCCAAAGATGATCACCATGCCCCAATACCTTAGAGCATAGATCCCCACGCCCTCATCCTCTCTCCCTCTCAAATTTTTATCACATAAAAATATGTAAAAAAAATAAGAAGGAAAGGTTAAAATGAAAACAACGAGAGAAGACAATCTTCTCTTATCTTTATCTCTTCAAGACATCAACATTTGATGTCCAAAAGAAAGCCTCTTCTACCAAGATAATTAGTTTCCAAAATCCCATGCCCTCTCTGGTTTTTCTTCTACTTTTTGAATGGAAAAACTTAGGTATTTGACGCTTTAACAAAGGAATAGGAGGCATCCTATGATAATAGGAAGACTAGGTCAAAAGACCAAGTCAAACATGGAAGTTAGGAGGCGTCCAACTATTGGATGCCCCTCCTCCTATTTTTCTTGCATGAAGACTAAGAAACCATGCACAAAGGAGAAAAAAAAGTGGTGACAAAAAAATAAAGGTGGATGTGGAAAATATTTCCAAAAGAGGAGGGAGGAGTTTTGGTTTGAAGGGACTCCATCAAATAGAATCCTAATCAAAACTAATTGCCATCTTTGACCAAGTCAAAATTAATTCCAAATCAAAACAAATATGGGGCATGGGAGACTTCTCTTAAACATGAAAAAAATTCATGTAGAAACATAGAAACAAATATGTGGGCATGGGCTTTCTAAAGTGGCAGAAGGAAGAAGATGGAATCCTAGTCTAACTAGGATTCTCTCTTATACTAGGTCAAATCTAATAAAATCCATTTCTAATTAGATTTGAGTCAATCTATTTAATAGATAATTCTAATCTAGTTAGGATTTTAATTAAATTAAATTTAAATAATATTTAAATCTAGCTTTTTTTCTAATCAAATTAAAAATTAGGTGCACTCAAGTTCTAGTTGAATAGGGACTTATTCTCTTTTGCAATTGGCTTATCAAATAAACCAATTAGACTTAATATAATTAAGTTCAAACTAATTCTAATTGAATCTAATTCAATTAGACTTAATCTTAGCCTGATTGCTCAACCAAATTGAGTCAATTAGCAATCTAATTGCTAATTAATCCTCCTACAACACTTACATTATATCAAATATCAATCGTATTGATAGTTTGACCTAAGAATCATTCTCAATTGTCGATTAACCATCAGATTAGATTACAACCTCTTATGTGTGTGACCTCATAGATTCGAACCTAAGCTAGTACCACAAAATTCATTTTCTATACCAATCGAATTAACCATCTAGCAATGGTTCCCAATATTCGGATAGGTCGAATGTATGCAAAGCAATATTCTTAGAACCCTAACTCATGGTTATTGTATAATTCATCTCTTTGACTAATAATGCTCAAAACGACTTTGAGTATACTATCAACACTCATACAAGTTATCTCTTTTATGTTTTAAAATTTTACAAATTTTGTGACTTCTCATGAGGATTATCCAGATCTAGGTTTTGCTATATTGAAATATAATGAGATATTCTCTTCCTAAAGTTAATCAGAAGTGATCAATTCCATTTTAACTCACATACTGACTTCACAAGTACTTGACTATAGCCAAAAATCTTTCGAACCTATATTAAAAATATGGACAGTCTGGCATCAAAGTATAGTGAGTTGCTTGCAAGTCACTGTGATAATCTCAAGTTGGAGGAATACTTATATCCATTGGCCATAGCTAGCTACTCTTGACAGTAGAGTGCTACATGAAGGAACCAAATCTAGGATTTTAGGACTAGATCTTGAAACTTTTTTCAAGATCAAGCAGCGAAAGACTAAAATAAATTAATATTTATTTATAAATTTTAAAAAATATTTTAGATCTAAGATCTATTACATGATCATGGCATGTTATTAAATAAAAAATTAAAATCTGAGGAAGAATAACATGTTGATCATATCAACATGTAACTATACTACATCTAATGTAGTTATAGAATAATAGATTAGATCTGATACTTGAGCAAGTTAGATGTTCTAACTTGATGATTAGGACTTGAGAATGAAGTCATGACCTACACATGCATCCGGCCTTTAGGAGTCATCCACACGAGCCCACGAATATGATCGAGATCATGATGCAGGAAATCCGCACAGTATGCTAGTACCATGCCGATCTCTCTTTGATGATCGATTTGATGCTTCCTTCTTCTGAATTTAGACTCTTCCAAAGTGGAAAAGGAGGAGAGGAGGTTTCAAATGTGAGACACTCTCAAAAAACTAAAAGGAGGAGGAAAGGAAGAGGTGAACATAGCAACCCTAGAAGAAGATCCTCTTCTTCTTTTCTTTGTTCACACCTAGATACCTATTTTTGTGTCTACTGAATCCCCATGCCCAGAGGTTCTCTCTCCCTAATTTTTACACACCTTAAACTCCATGAAAGATCTATATTTCATAAAAATTTTAAGCCAAAATTCATCCAAAATATATAAAAAAAGAAGAGTCCTTGTTTAGGTCAAATAGTAGATAAGGAAAGATCAAACAGGGCAAGTCAAGGGGCGTCTAACTTTTGGGCACCCCCACCAATATTTTTGGCATGTACCAGCAAGGAGGCGAATGCAAAAAAGGGCCTTTCTCACATGGAATAAGAGAAAAGATAATAGGGAGAGGTGGCGGCACCTATTGGGAAGAGTTTAGATTTGTTAGGATTCTATCTCATAGAATCCAAAATCAAAACAAACTCCTTTTATGACTTGGTCCTCCATCCAATTACCATATGAGAAAGAGAGAGAGATAGGGGGTGTGCATGAAGACCAGAGAGAAAGGGATTTGTCACACAAAATAAGAGAAGAAATAGAGTGTGGGGCATGGAGGGCTAAGGTGGCGCAAGGTGGAATCCTAGTCTCACTAGGATTCCATCTATGACTTGGTTAAACATGGTTTCTCAAATCAAATTAAATCAAAATTAAATCAATAAAATTAAATTAGATTATAATCCAATTAAAAATTTAATTAAATTAGATTTAATTTTAATTTAATTTTTTAATCAAATTAAAAAATTGGGTTGACCGAAGTCCTAGTTGAACTAGGACTAATTCTTTCCTGCACTTGACTTATCCAATAAGCCAATTGGACTTGATCCAATCAAGTCCAAACTAAATTTAATTAAATTATATTTAATTAAACTTAATTTTAATCTTCTGGCTTAATCAAATTAAGCTAATTAGCAATCTAATTGCTAATTGACCATCCTGCAACTCTTGCACTAGGTTAAACATCAATCATATTGATTGTTTAACCCTAGAATGATTCTCAAATGTTGATCAACCATCCGATCAGATCATGAGCTCTAATGTATGTGACCTCATAGGTCTGAACCTGAGCTGGTAGCATAGGAATAGATTTCTATACCAATCGAAGTAACCATCTAGCAATAAAACCCGATGGCCAGATAGGTTGAATGTGTAAAACAATATCCTTAGAACCCATGCGGATATAGTTTTCATCTAATTTATCCCTTTGACCAAAATGCTAATAGGATACCTCAGAGTTTAACTGTCAACTCTAATCAAGTTGTCTACATTATATTTTAAAATATCAAATCCATCTGATGGATTATCCTAGATAAGATTTTGCTATATTAAAATATAGTGATACATTCTTCTCCAACTCTTGGAGTGGTCAATTCCATTTTGATCATACTCTAACTTTGCAAGTACTTGACTGTGCCCAAAAGTCTTTCATTATTGAAATAAAAATTTAGTTAGTCCGGTACCAAAGCATAGTGAGTTGCTTGCAAGTCACTGAGATGATCTCAGGTCTAAGGGACACTTATACCTGTATCCCATCAGAGACATTCTCGATAGCAGAATGCTCTGGAGTTGGTCATGTTCAATGATGATGTACCCATACATCTCATCTGTATGCCATACCAGTGTGTCTACACTCCTTGGTTAAGAGAACAATCAATCCATATGGCATACAGCGACCTATGCTTGATAGATGCTGTCATCCTAATTAACAACCTATCATTTGATTATGAACAAATTTAATGACTAAACGATAAATTCTCTCTTTATCGAAACTAAATAGTCCTAAGGACTTCATTACAATAATAGAATTCGTTAGAAGATGAATATTTTATGATGAAAAATATCAAAAATATTTTTTATTTATTAATAAATTAATTATAGATATAATGTAGCTCAACCATCAATAGATTGATGATTGGCTTTGGAACACATTTTCTAATAACTATCAGTTATCCTAAAGCCATTCGGCATAGTATCTAATACCCATCTTCAACTTATGGCTATCAAACTCTTTTATCGCCAGGGTTTTAGTGAAGGGGTCGACTAAGTTCTCCTTTCCATCAATCTTTTGAAGGTCGACATCACCTTTATCCACGATCTCTCGGATCAAGTAGAAGTGATGTAGAATGTGCTTTGTTCACTAGTGTGCCTTCGGTTCTTTCACCTGAGTAATGGCACCAGTGCTATCGCAATAGAGCAGGACCGGACCATCAAGAAAGGATGTTACTTCGAGCTCAGTGATAAACATTCTTAGCCACATAGCTTTCTTCACAGCATCTGATGCTGCCATGTACTCCGCTTTGCAAATAGAGTCTGCCATAGTATGTTGCTTAGAACTCTTCCAATAAATAGCTCCACCATTTACAGTAAAGATATATCCCAATATGCTTCTACTATCATTATGGTCAAATTGAATGTTGGAGCCTATAAATCCCATAAGTTTCAGATCTGACTCATCATAAACCAACCATTGGTCCTTATGATTTCTTAAATACTTAAGAATGGTTTTTACAACTTTCTAGTAGTTTTTCAAGGATTAGACTGGTATCTACTCACTACTCCTAGTGAGTATGCCACATCTGGTCTCATACATATCATAGCGTACATGATAGATCCCACTACCGAAGTATATGGGACTCTGCTTATATGCTCTCTCTCTTTAGGAGTTGTTGGACAATCCTTCTTAGAGAGAGAAATTTCATGGCCTATCGAAAGATAGCCTTTTTTGGAATTCTCCATGCTGAACCTCTTCAGTACAGTATCTATGTACGTGGACTAGGATAACCCAAGCATTCTTTTTGATCTATCCCTATAGATCTTCATCCCTAGGATGTAGGATGCTTCACCCAAGTTCTTCATGAAGAACTATGATGATAATCAGACTTTTATTCCCTACAGTGTGGGGATGTCATTTTCGATTAAGAGAATGTCATCCATGTATAAGACAAGAAATACCACTACTGGACCATTTGCCCATTTATAAATGTAGGGTTCTTCTCCGTTCTTAATGAAGCCATATGTTTTAATCACTTTATCAAAATGCAAATAGTCCAGCAGTGGGTTTAATCCAATGCTGTGCCCCTTTTCGTTTTGAAGATATATTTACACCTAATGGATTTAATCCCTTCGGATGGGTCAACCAATGTCCACCCATCATTGAACTTCATGGACTCCATTTTGGATTTCATGGCCTCAAGCCATTTCTTAAAATCGGATCTCCGCATAGCATCTATATAAGTGATTGGATCCTCATCATTCTCATCAAGTTTGATGGGATCACCATGTTGGAGAAAGAAACTGTAGTATCTGTCCGAATGATACGGTACTCTACCAGATCATCTTAATGATGCAGGTGTTGAAAAATGTATCCCAAAGCCAATCATCAGCCTATTGACGGTTAAGCTACATCATATCTATAATTAATTTATTAATAAATAAAATATATTTTTAGCATTTTTTATCATAAAAGTATTCATCTTCTAACGAACTTCATTATTGTGATGAAGTCCTTAGAAATATTTAGCTTTGATAAAGAGAGAATTTATCGATTAGTCCTTAAATCTGTTCACAACCAAATAATAGACTGTTAATTAGGACGACAGCATCTATCGAGCATAGATCGCTGTATGCAATATAGGTTGGTTGTCCTCTTAACCAAGGAGTGTGGAGACACTGGTATGGCATATGGATGAGATGTATGGGTACATCATCATTGAACATGACCAACTCCAGAGCATTCTACTATTGAGAATGTCTTTGATGGGATATAGCTATAAGTGTTCCTTAGATCTGAGATCACCTCAGTAACATACAAGCAACTCACTGTGCTTTGGTACCAAACTAACTAAATTCTAATTTAGTAATGAAAGGCTTCTGGGCATAGTCAAGTACTTGTGAAGTCAGAGTGTGATCAAGATGAAATTGACTACTCCAAGTGTTGGAGAATAATATATCACTGTATTTCAATATAGCAAAACCTTGGCTAGGATAATCCATCAGATGGATTTGGTATTTTGAAATATAATATGGATAATCAGATCAGAGTTGATAGTTAAACTCTAAGATATCCTACGAGCATTTTGGTTAAGGGGATGAATTATATGAAAACTATATCCTTATGCGTTCTAAGGATGATGTTCTACACATTCGACCTATCCGGCCATTGGGTACTATTGCTAGATGGTTACTTCGATTAGTACAAAAATATGTTTCTGTGCTACTACCTTGGGTTCAGACCTATAAGGTCACACATATTAGAGCTCATGATTTGATTGGATGGTTGATCAATGATTAAGAATCGTTCCAGGATTAAACAATCAATACGATTTATGTTTAACCTAGTGCAAGCATTATAGGAGGATCGATTAGCAATTTGATTACAAATTGGCTTAATTTGATTAAACCAAAGGGATGAGATTAAGTCTAATTAAATATAATTTAATTAAATTTAGTTTGGACTTGATTGAATCAAGTCCAATTAGCTTATTGGATAAGCTAAGTGTAGGGAAGTAAGTTTAATTTAATTTAATTAAATTCAATTAAGTGTAGGGAACTAGTCCTAGTTCAACTAGGACTCCGGTCAACCCAATTTTCTAATTTGATTAGCAAAGTAAATCAAAATTAAATCTAATTTAATTTAATTAAATTTAATTCTTAGTTGGGTTAGAACCTTATTTTATTTAGTTTATTTGATTTTGATTTAATTTGGTTTGAGAAACCATGTTTGACCAAGTCATAGATGGAATCCTAGTGAGAATAGGATTCCATCTTGGGCCACCTTAGCACTCCATGCCCCCCATGCCTTTTTTTTAAGAATTTTTTATAGAAATACTCTTTTCCCTAATCTTCACGCATGCCTCCTCTCCCCATCTCTTTTTCATATGGTAATTTGATAGTTGACCAAGTCAAAAAGAGAAGTAAGTTTTGTTCTAGGATTCTATGAGATAGAATCCTTATAAACTATAACACCTCCTTCTAATTGTGATGCCCACACCTTCTTTATTTTATATAAATTCCATGGTAAAAGAAGAAGTTTTTATTTGCCCCTATTGCTAGTCCATGGTAGGAAATAAGGTGGGGGCACCCAAGAGTTGGGTGCCCCAACAACTTGTCATATTATGTCCTTTCCTTGACTGAGTTTTTGACCAAACTTGGACTCTGCATATCTTTTTATTTAGGATGAATTTTTAGCTGAAATTTTCATGGAATATAGAACTTTGACAGAACTTTGAGTTGTCCAAAAATTAGAGGGAGATAATCTTTTGGCATTGGGGTTCCATACACACCAAATGAAGTATCTAGATGAGAGCAAAGAGAAGAAGAAGAGGATCTTCTTCCAGGGTTGCTATGTTCATCATCTTCCTTCCTTTTTTCTTGGGTTTCCTAAGAGAGTCTCAGATCTAAAACCTCTTTTCCACCTTCTTCTCTTTGAAAGAATCTAAATCCAGAAGAAGGAGGTATCTGATCGACCAACAAAGAAAGATTAGCACAATACTAGCATATAGTGCTGATTTCCTACATCTAAATTTCTGATCATGCTCGTTGGCTCGTGTGGATGACTTCAAGAGGTCTGATTCATATGTGGCTTGCAACTTCATCCTCAAGCTCAGATCAGTAAGTTAGAATATCTAACTTACAATGGTAATAGATTTGATCTATTGGTTTCATAGCTGCATTAGATGTAGTATTGTAATATGTTGATGAGATCAACATCAACATGTTAATCTTTCTTTATATTTTTAATTTTTAATTTAATATTATGCCTTAATCATATAATAAATTTTAGATCTAAAATATTTTTATATTTATTTAAATAAATATTTAATTTATTTAAGTATTCCACTGCCTGATTTTAAAAAAGTTTCAAGATGTACTCCTGAAATCCTAGATCTAGTTTCTTTAATTGGTATCAGAGCAGGTTCTTATTACATGATTCTCTTGAGCATGTCTAGATTATTTATTAAATTTAATTTAATTTATAATCTAATTATTAAATTTAAAATTAAAAATTTAGATCTCATGAACTGCTATAAGGTTGTCCTACTATATGATTTATCCCTTACAGTGAAAAGATTGTCTTAGTTCCTGATGATCTATTCCTAATCATAAATTTATTAGATTTGATCTAATTTTATTTATGATTTAATAAATTTAAAATAGTTTTAGATCTAAAAATAATATTTTTAGATTACACAGACTGCTATAAGGTTGTTCTGCTGTAATGTTTATCCCTTACAGTAAAAAGATTGTCCTAGTACGTGTTGATCTAAAACATTGATCATAAAAGTTTAGATTACATCTAAAAATATTTATGATTTAATTAAAAATATTTTAATCTAATTTTAATCATCATAAATATGTTAGATTTGATCTAAGTTGATTTATGATTGATTGGTGTTGAAATTGTTTCAATTACATAAACCTATTTAGATTAGATATAAAATAGATTCATGTTTATGTTACTTGCATTTTGATTATGAATCAAACATGCAATTTGATTGATAGAACCATGTTATAAAAGTATTTTATAAATACAAAATTATTTTTAGAATGCCGAACCCCAACCCTCAGCCTAAAACTTAATTAAGAATTAAGAAGTTGTTTGATTATGATCTCAGATTGTAAATTAAAGATCTTATGACACGAATCATAATACATTGGGTAAAATGATTTAGTGGAGATTAGGTCCATTAATTAGGTTAGACCTTGCGTTAGATTAAAGAATGGACTTAATTAGAGAATTGACTAAATCTAATCAATTATTATCTTAGATTAGGTCAAGGATTCTCTAGATCAATTACAATAGTTGTAGTTGGTCAAGTCCATGTCTTTAACGAGACCCAAGATGAACTTAATTCTTGGCTATAAGATCTAGCAAGAACTATTAGGCTGATCTAATTAAAACTAATTAAACTAGTTGGTGTCTATGGTAAACCAGACCGATGGTCTTTAATTGGCAGTCCACTTATCTGACCATTTTTGATGGTGTCTAACACAAGCTTTGGAAGACCCTTCTACTGACCAAACTTACCTGGCCTCTTGGTGAAATTATGTTTTGATCAGATCACTTAACTATTTGAGCTGACCCCTGTCAGCTAGGTAAATTAGTATGACTGATTTAGGTACTCCTTGACTAGCCTATTAATGGTCTTCCTTAAGCTGACTTGGTGAAGTCAGTGGGACAATCATGATAAGCTGGTTCATTTGACCTTTCCTCTTCTTTAAAAATTAAATCTTCTAAAATTATTAGGTCCTTAAAATGAATTAGTTATGATGATAACTAGATCATAGCCTCTCATTAAGTGGATCATAATGGGTCCATCAGTTGGATAGTCATTGGAGGCCCAAAGGCCTAGTGCTTATCGTCTGATGGAATTATCATTCATTATATAATTTTTTGACTATATCTTTCTAAATGGTAGTTAGGTTAGCCAACCAAAGTTTGGCCTAATCATTCATTGGTTAGATGGGCCAAGTATGGTCATGTTAATAGTTGGACCTAATCGGATCTTTTTAGTGGAGGCCAAAGCCTACTGATTATGGACTAGGATAAAATTTAATTACTAAAAATTAGTTGAAGAAATAATTGGTTATGAACCTATCCTTAGATGCACATGGGTTGGCCAACCAAAGTTGGGCTCATGTGCAGTCTATGTGGATTCTAGTACCCACTAAGGAATTAAGATAATTCCTTGAATTAGAGGTAGAGGCTACTAATTTGAATAAAATAGTGGGAGAATCTTTTGATTAAAGTCCAAATCTTTAGGTTTAATGAATCAATTAGTAATTAGGTTATGGTTTTCCTTTGTGCAGATATGGCTACTTCCCTATCGCTCCAATCATTATTGGACAATGATAAGTTGGTGGGAACCAACTTCGATAGCTGGTACCGAAAGTTGAAGATAGTTCGAAGCATGAATGGATCCTACATGTGCTGATGGATCCTATACCTGAGGAGCCAGCTATCAATACACGTGGTACCGTCAGAGACACTTACTAGAAGTGGTTCAGTGATCAGACCACGGTGCGCTGCATCATGCTGGCTGCCATAAGCGACGAGTTCAGTCATAGATTTGAGATAGCTCAGCCAAAGGACATGCTTCAAGTGTTGGAGGATTTCTTTGGCACACCAAATGATGTGGAGAGGCACAAGACTAGTTGTGCCATCTTCAATGCCAAAATGCGGGATGGTGCCTCTATCACTGATCATGTATTGTACATGATCGAGCTGATAGAGCAATTGAGCAAGCTCAGTTTTTTCTTACTTATATAGCTTGGGAAGGATGCAATACTTAACTCGTTGCCCAAGTCCTTTCTCCCATTTCTTACTTATTTCAGAATAGCAAAGATTGAAGTAGACTACCATGGGTTACTAGGGTTACTTCAGAACTTTGAGAAGGATCACCAACTCCACAAGGAGTCGGTGAACTTAGTGGGAGGTTCATCTTCTGGTTCTCGACCCTTTAGGAAAGAAAAGCAGAACAAGAAGAAGAAAGCTAAGAAGGTACAAGTTTAGGCTGGGACATCTATGCAGGGCTAGACCAAAAAGATCAAGCTCGATAAGAGTCAAGCTGAATGCTTCTTTTGCAAGAAGTGGAGGTATTGAAAAAGAAACTGTCCTTAGTACATTACCTCTCTAGACTCGAATAGGTAGAGAAAGAGGTAAGCTGTTGCTAGGCAAGATATTTATATGATAACTCCTTGTAATTTTTTTATTTGTGATATTACCAACTGGATATTGATACTGGTAGCCCTTACCAGATTTGTAATTTGTTGCAAGGGTTGTAGGTCAGTAGGAGATTCAAGCAAGGTGAAAAGTTCCTGAATGTTGGAGATGGAAGATCAATTTCAATTCTAGCTTTAGAAATTCTGAAACTTATATTTGAGTCCCATATCGTTGTTCTTAGTGATTGTCATTTCTGTCATAGTTTCCTTTTAAATATCATTTCTATTGGCCTTCTAGCCAAAAATGATAATAAAATTTCAATAAAGAAATAAGTTTGTAATACATTATGAATGGTGCTACTATTTTCTATGGATATTTGAACAATGGTGTGTATATGTTATCACAACCTGTTAATGTAGTCTATTCCACTGGCAAGCATCCTAGATTAGATAGTATGTTAGATATCTACTAATGGCACTATAGGCTAGGTCATATAAACAAGAACAAGATAAACAGGTTGACTTAAGGGGGAATCCTCGAAATCAGTGATTGTGAATCACTTCCAACCTGTGAGTCCAATCTTCTTGGTAAAATGACCAAGTCACTTTTTACTGAAAAAGATGAGAGAGCCATTGAGCTCTTAGGTCTAGTACATACTGATGTATGTGGACCAATGAGCACAAGTGCTACAAATAGATATATCTACTTCATCACTTTCATAGATGATCTATCCAGATATGGATATGTCTATTTGATAAAACATAAGTCGGATTCTTTTGAAATGTTCAAACGATTCTGAAGTGCAGTAGAAAAATAAACTAGAAAGAGTATTAAAACCCTTCAGTCTGACCAAGGAGGGGAATACCTTTTCGATGAGTTTTTTACATATCTAGGAGAGAATGGAATTCTCTCCCAATGGACTCCTCCAGGAACACCATAGTATAATGGTGTATCTAAAAGGAGAAATCAAACTCTGTTAGACATGGTCTGATCCATGATGGGTTTTGCCAGCTTATCGATATCCTTCTGGGGATATGCACTCGAATCAGCTTGTTATCTATTAAATAGGATTCCAAGTAAGTCTGTTGATAAGACTCCATATGAGATATGGATAGGACATAAGCCAGTACTTTCACATCTTAGGATTTAGGAGTGCCCAGCTTATGTTAAATAGTTAATTACAGATAAACTTGGACCTAGGTTTGACAAGTGCACATTTATAAGGTACCCAGAAGAGACCAAAGGATCCTATTTCTACCATGCTGATGAACAAAAGATGTTCGTCAGCCTTAAGGCAATCTTTTTGAAAAGGAAATTTCTTAGAAAGAAACTGTTGCCTTTAAGGTTGAACTTGATGAAGTTTAACAAGTGGAAAAACTGACACTTGTAGCTGAACCTGAGTTAGATTTGAATAGATCAAATCTAGAGTCCAGTGCACCTGCATCATTAAGGTGATCCGATAGAGTACCACATCATCCAGATAGATACTATAGTTTTTTTGTCTAAGATGATGATCCCATCGAACTCAATGAGAATGATGAGGATCCGATCAGCTATATGGATGCTATGCAGAGACCTAATTCCGAGAAATGGCTTAAGATCATGAAATCCAAAATGGAGTCCATGAAAGTCAACGATGTGTCGACATTGGTTGACCCACCTGAAGGGATTAAACTTATTGGGTGTAAATGGGTCTTTAAAAAAAAAAGAGGTGCAGATGGAAAGTTAGAGACCTATAAAGTCTATCTGGTTGCTAAGAAGTATCATCAACGTGTATTGACTATGATGAGGTGTTTTCTCCTACGGCAATGTTCAAATCCATTCAGATTACGCTTGTAATTGCTGTCCATCTAGACTATGAGATCTGACAAATGGATGTGAAGATAGCTTTTCTTAATAGAAAGATAACTGAAGAGGTGTATATGATACAACCTGAGGGGTTCACATCCATAGATGAGTCCAAGATGTGCAAACTTTAGAGATCCATTTATGGACTGAAGCAGTTATCTCAAAGTTGAAACATGCATTTTGATAAAGTGATCAAAATGTATGGTTTCATTAAGAATGGAGAAGAATCCTGCATTTACAAATGGGCAAATGGTCCAATAGTAGTATTTTTTGTCTTGTACATGGATGACATTCTCTTAATTGGGAATGACATCCCCACACTATAGGGAATAAAAGTATGTTTATCATCATAGTTCTCTGTAAAGGACTTGGGTGAAGCATCCTGCATACTAGGGATGAAGATCTGTAGGGACAAATCTAAAAGAATGCTTGGGTTATCCTAGTCCACGTATATAGATACTACGCTGAAGAGGTTCAACATGGAGAATTCTGAAAAGGGCTATCTCCTAATAGGCCATGGAATTTCTCTTTCTAAGAAGGATTGTCCGACAACTTTTGAAGAGAGAGAGTGTATGAGTAGAGTCCCATATACTTCGACAATGGGATCTATCATATACGCCATGACATGAACGAGATCAGATGTGGCATACTCACTAGGAGTAGTGAGTAGATACCAGTCTGATCCTAGAAAAAACCACTAGAAAGTGGTTAAAACCATCCTTAAGTATTTGAAAAATACTAAGGACTAATGGTTGGTTTATGGAAAGTTAGATCTAAAACTTATGGGGTTTACAGACTCCAACTTTCAATCTGACCATGATGATAGTAGAAGCATGTTAGAATATATCTTTGCTCTAAATGATAGAGCTATCTGTTGGAAGAGTTCTAAGCAGCATACTATGGTAGACTTTGTTTGTGAAGCAGAGTAAATCATAGCATCAGATGCCGCGAAGAAAGCTATGTGGCTGAGGAGGTTTATCATCAAGCTCGGAGTAGCACCCTTCCTTGATGGTCCAGTCCTGCACTACCACGATAGCATTGGTGCCATTGTTCAAGTAAAAGAACCGAAGGCACACCAGAGAACAAAGTACATTCTATGCCACTTTCATCAGGAGATTGTGGATAGAGGTGACGTCAACCTTCAGAAGATCGATGGAAAGAAAAATCTGGCTAACTACTTCACTAAAGCCCTAGCGATAAAGGAGTTCGACAACCACAAGTCGAAGATGGGTATTAGATACCATGCCGAGTGGCTTTAGGATAAGTGAGAGTTGTTGAAAAATGTATCCCAAAGACAATCATCAGCCTATTAACAGTTGAGCTACATTATATTTGTAATTGATTTATTAATAAATAAAATATTTTTTTGATATTTTTTATCATAAAAGTATTCATCTTCTAATGAACTTTATTATTGTGTTGAAATCCTTAGGACTATTTAGCTTCGATAAAAAGAGGATTTATTGATTAGTCTTTAAATCTATTTAAGACCAAATGATAGGCTGTTAATTATGACGACAGCATCTATCGAGCATAGGTCACTGTATGCCATATAGATTGGTTGTCCTCTTAACCAAGGAGTGTGGAAATACTTGTATGGCATATAAATGAGATGTATGGTGTTGTTTACTTTTGAAGTTATAATCGCAAGCCCATGGTGTGTAGAGTAGCACGTCCAGCAAGTACGGGTCGATACCAGGACGAAATGGTGTTTGAACTATGTCTAAACCCCTATTCAGGTAAGGTTCAACAAGAATGGTCACAAGTTAATAAAATAAAGAGTAATTTAGAAATAAGTAATGTAAAGACCTAAGGTTTTTGAATCTGCTAAACCAATGTTTTAGAAGATCTTTCTAATGATCTCCCTAATGATATCCTCCAAATTCATTCCTTTGTATCAACCAAGTATGGATTATGAAGAGATTAATTAGAAGATCTTTCTAATGATCTCCCTAATGATATCCTCCAAATTTCTTCCTTTGTATCAACCAAGTATGGATTATGAAGAGATTAAAACTGAGCTATAACCAATCAAAGTTTTACAAGGAAGAAAAGCATAGAATATAAGTATTGTTGAGCCTTCTCTCTTCATCCTTCTTGCACTGAATCAAGTATGAATTACAAAGGGATTGAAACCCAATAATAATTCATCAAGTCTCTTGGTAAGAAGTTTAAAAGAAAGAATGACTTCTTAAAAATTGAAAGCTTAAGAAAAGATCCTTAGAAAGACTTCTAATCAAGATCTAGCTTCATCGCCAACCCTAGGGGTTTGCTTAACTAGACATTATTTAGATTAAAATTTAAAAATAAATTTAAAAGTAAAAACTAAATTCCTACACTACTAGCCAAAATTCATATTTCTAATTTTTTTAATATATGCAGAAATTTAAACTAGCCCAATAGCAAAAATTTAATTGCATAATTTAAATAGCATGAATATAAACTAACCTAATGCTGGAATTAAAATTAAAACAAAAATTTATTGCTAGAAAAATTAAACAATCTTAATGACATACTATTTAACTCCTAAGCCATTGATAGGGGCTTGGAGTTACAAAAGAGATAAACTAAATAACTCTAGCTTTTTCTCTTTCTGAAGGACTAGAAGAAGGAAGTAGATGGATTGGGAAATACTTCTTGGAAAAAAAAATCCCTCCCCTCTCCCTTCTTTTTTTTTTTTTTATAGGCAAAGGAGAGCACGTCGACCCCATATAAAAATAGAGTTGGTTTCCTATCTCATTCTGCTTCAACGACTTCTATTTTCTCAGAGCTATCCGCTGGATCGTCGCATCACACCTGCTTCTATTTTCTCAGAGTTATCCATAACTTTCTTCTTTCGAACAACTCAAGCATCCAACAATCAAATAGAAGGGAGGTGGCTACATTGTTGGGAGACAATCCATTTGGACACGAGGATGGGGCGACATGGTGGCATGGAGAGAGGGGTTCCATAGCACAGGGGAGGACGGCTGTGGCGAAGTTGGGCAGCGGCACAGAGATGAAGTGGGGAGCCATGGGGTGGTGCTCTCAGGCATGCCGATTCCTTAGAACAAGGAGGAGGGCTGTGGCGGTGCATAGGAGGTGGTTCCGATGAGCATTACTCCGTGCGAGTGGCAACGATGAAGGATCTTGACCGTGAGCAATGGAGCTTGGGTGTTCGATCGGTCAGCTTGGTAAACTTTCAATCAACTCCGACGACCGTTGCTTGGTCAGATGCAGAGAAGAAAGAGGAAAGGATGGCTTTTTCCAGCATCTCCGATGGATTTCGATGAGGTGGCGACGGTTGAAACGTTGAAAGAAAAGAAACTATCATTTTCTTGAATTTTTTCAAACGATCGGCGAGGTGGATGGAGGTGAGGTGCTGGCAGCAAGTTCCCGATAATGGAAAGAGCAAATGGTGATTTTTTGAAGATGATCGAACGATCAGATTAGCCTATGGTCCACGGCCCTATTCCATGGACCAACAGTCATGGAGGTTGAAAGTTGAAGGTTAGGGATGACTACTTGGAAATCCATGCAAGAACTGATCTTCCGACTTCGTTTGACCTCCGATTTCAATTTCAATCGTACAGTTGGAATCTTGAAAGCCTACTCTTCGTGTTGGCATGTGCTTTCATTCAAAACACTACATAAAAGTATCAATTTTAATTAAATAAGTTAATTTATTAAGCCATTTATATTTAATTTTTTTGCATTTATCACTCTCTCCAACTTGAATCTTACTCATCCTCGAGTAAAGATAATTTAAGAAAGGCTACCAAAAACTTCTAATATCATACACAACCGTACTAGACTTAAAGGTTGTTCTCATATCCTTTTTATAAGTAGAAGATTTTCTATTAGGTAGTAGATGAAACAAGTCATTGGGATATTAATAGCCTTAAGTAAATTAGTGAAGTGCAAACTCCTCATTTTTCAAGGATAGTTTTTGAGCAACTCCTACTGTTATTTCTAAATCCTCTACTCCATTGGAGTGGTGAGATATTATTTTTATGCAAGTAAGTTCCTCTTATTATTATTATTATTATTATTATTATTATTATTATTATTATTATTATTTTTGAATGTACAAACCTTGCAATGCCTTAATCTTTTAAGCTTTCTATCTGACTCCTGTAACAAGTTTTCAACCAATGTCTTCCAGACCAGTTGGCCTTAGGGCACTATGTGTAGAACACCCCTCAGGCTTACTGGCTTGAGTCAGAAAGGCTATAGATCAAAGTTGGCCGTATAGCAAAGTTTCTTCACACCTCCACTTTTTGACGTGAGACTCAACGCTTACTTAGGCGAGGAGGCCTGATTACTCGATGAAACAATGCTTAAATTTTGCTTTTATTATCTCTTTTTTTATTTTATTTTATTTTTTCTAATTATTATTATAATAAAGGGAACTTTGCATTTACTAATACCTACACATATCCAAGAAATAGATTCTTCTTTGATGTAAATAGGAGGGTTGGAATTATCCAAAAACTAATTTCATTCTTATTTGCCCTCTTTACTTGAGTCTATTAATATTTTGCCCCTCATCATTTTATAAATCATCTAGACTATTCAATCAATTACTTATCAAAAGTGTGTGATTTAACCTAAGTCCAAAATTGACAAGTGTAATCTTAAGAAGGTAAGGGTAACATCCAATTATTTACTTATTTTGCTTATTATTCCCCCAAGAAAATAATTTCTAATTATAAGCATGATATGGTATAAAAGGGAACAAGGACACCTGAGGAAGAATTTTCTTGAGCTCTCCCCCCAACTTAGCCAATGGAGCTTATTTGATCCGATAATGCTAAAAAGAAAACTAATTAGAAAGAAAGAAGCTGGGTTACCGAGAGATGTTGGTTTATAAAGAACCATGGCTTCCTCCATAGATTCAGCAGGCAGTTCCAAGAATGGTTTTAATCGTTGACCATTAACTTTGAAAGTAACACCATTACTTGGGTTTTTAATTTCGACAGCCCCATATGGGAAGGTTTCTTTAACCATGAAAGGTCCTATCCATCTAGACCAAAGCTTACCAGGAAAAAGATGTAACCTCAAATTATACAATAAAACTTTTTGTCCAAGAGTAAAAGATTTCTTATGAATTGCTTGATCATGAAATACTTTCATCCGTTCCTTGTATACCCTGGCATTCTTGTAAGCTTCATTTCTTAGTTCTTCTAATTCATTTATTTGAAGCTTCCTATGGGTTCTGGCTACATCAAGGTCCATATTTAATTTCTTTATTGCCCACATGGCTTTATGTTCTAACTCAAAAGGCAAGTGACATGGTTTTTCAAACACAATCCTATAAGGAGACATTCCTAGATTTGTCTTGTAGGAGGTGTGGTATGCCCAATGTGCATCAACTAATTTCACAAACCAATCCTTTCCATTGGCATTAACAGTTCTCTCTAAGATTTATTTGATTTATCTATTGGACACTTCTACTTGCCCACTTGTTTGAGGATGATAAGGTGTGGCCAACTTGTGGGTAACATTATATTATTTCATTAGAGTGGCAAAAGGTTGATTGCAAAAATGTGTTCTCCGATCACTAATGATTGCTCTAGGGATACCAAAGCGAGAGAGAATATTTTCCTTGAGAAATTTAATGACCACTTTGCTATCATTGGATTTATATATAATAGCTTCTACCCACTTGAAAACATAATCAACAGCCACTAAGATATACTCATTTTTAAAGGAATTTAGAAATGGTCCCATAAAATCAATTCCCCAGACATCAAAAATTTCAACTATCAAGATTGGATTGAGTGGCATCATATCTTTCTTTGTAATTCGACCCATTTGTTGGCATCGATCACAACTTTTGCAATACACATGTGCATCCTTAAATAAATTAGGCCAATAAAATCCACATTAAAGTAATTTGGCAGTAGTCTTCTTGGATGCGAAATGACCACCACATGTTTGGTCATGGCAAAATGACAGAATACTTTTAACCTCATTATTTGGGACACACCTCCTAATGATCAAATCAGCATATTGTTTAAACAGATATGGATCATCCCAAATGAAATACTTGGAAAAAGAATTTGTGTTTATCCTGACTAGTCCAATGAGAAGGCACTTTACCAATGGCTAAATAATTCACAATATTCACATACCAAGGTTCAGTAGACACCGACATGAGTTGTTCATCTAAAAAATACTCATTGATAGGTGGTTCGTTAGATGGCGCAACTATAATTTGGGACAAGTGATCAACAACTGTATTCTTTGACCCTTTCTTGTCTTTAATTTCTAGGTCAAATTCTTGAAGGAGCAAGATCCATTGAATTAAACATGCCTTAGCATCTTTCTTTGCTAGGAGATGTCTAATGGCTGAGTGATCAGTATAGATAATAACATGGGACCCAACCAAATATGATCTAAATTTCTCTAAGGCAAAGACAACAACTAAAAACTTCTTCTCAATAGTGGTGTAATTCAGCTGCGCATCATTTAAAGTTTTACTGGCATAATAAATAACTCTCGACAGCTTGTTGATTCTTTGACCTAAGACTGCACCTATAGCATGATCAGATACATCACACATGAGTTCGAAAGGTTCAGTCCAGATAGGTGGATGAATGATGGGAGCTAAATTGAGTAGCTTTTTAAGAAATTCAAAAGATTCAAGGCACTTAGAAGTAAACTCAAATTTTGCTTCTTTCACTAACAAATTCGCCAAAGGGCGAGCTACTTTGCTAAAATTAGTTATGAACCTTCTATAAAATCCAGCATGTCCTAAGAGTGAACGAATTTTTTTAACAATCTTGGGTGGTGGAAGACTTGCAATCAGATCAACTTTGGCCTTGTCAACTTCTATTCCCCGTTTTGAAACAACATGGCCAAGAACTATACCTTCTCTGACCATGAATTGACATTTTTCCCAATTAAGAACTAAATGCTTCCCCTTACATCTTCCTAGGACTATTCTTAGATGGTTTAAACATTTGGAGAAGGTAGGACTAAACACAAAAAAGTGATCCATAAAAATTTCTAAAAATCATTTAACCATATCAGAAAAAATGCTGATCATACATCTTTGGAAGGTTGCTAGAGCATTACATAGTCCAATGGGCATGCGCTTATAAGCAAAGGTTCTGAATAGGCAGGTGAATGTGGTCTTTTCTTGATCTTCAGGGGCTATGGGGATCTGATTATAACCAAAATATCCATCAAGAAAATAATAAAACTCTTGTTCGGCTAACTTTTCTAACATCTGGTTCTTAAATGGCAAAGAAAAGTGTTCTTTTCTTATTGCAGCATTCAACTTTCTATAGTCTATATAGATCCTCCATCCTGTTTGGGTTCTAGTTGGGATAAGTTCATTGGCTTCATTTTGGACCATTGTTACCCTAGATTTTTTTGGTACTACTTGTACAGGACTTACCCAAGAACTATCAGAAATGGGGTAAATAATTTCATTATCCAACAACTTCAAAATCTCTTTCTTGACTACATCCTTCATGGCTGGGTTCAATCTTCTTTGGGCATCTCGAATTGGTTTAGCCTCTTCCTCTAGGTGTATCCTATGTTGAACTATGGAAGGGCTTATTTCTTTAATGTCTGCCATGGTCCAGCGTATTGGTCCAGCCTATTGCTTCTCGATTTTCTCTTAAGATCGCTAATAATTTCTCCTCTTGGTTAGGATTCTGGTCTGATGCAATAATTACAAGCAAGATTTTCTTTGGACCTAAACATACATACTTGAGGTGCTCAGGGAGGGGTTTCATTTCTAACTTGGGTGCCTCTTTTGATGACTCAGGTGATGGTTCGGTCATTTCTATGAGTGGTTCAGTGGGAGGCTCCCATCTTTGGCCATTTTTATTATCTCCAAGTATTTTATCTAGGTTCTCATATTCATAGGTTGGCCAGATACTGGATTCAAGATCGACTTCCTCATCGCTAATGTATATGGGTTCATAAATTTCATCTTGGACTACACTTACATTAGCATGCTTGGTAGATTTCTATTCCAAATTGAAAATATTCAGCTCGATAGTCATGTTTCCAAAAGATAGCTTCAAAGTCCATTCCAACAATTGATTTCAATATTAGTAGTAGCCAGGAATGGTCTTCCTAAAATCACTGGGATGTGATCCTTAGGATTTGATATTGGCTTAGTCTCCAAAATGATAAAATCTATAGGGAAGATAAAATTGCCAACCTTGATTAACACATCTTCTACCATTCTCTTAGGGATCCTAAAAGATTGGTTTGCTAATTGTAATGTGATCCCTATTGGCTGAAGTTTTTTCAATCCTAATTGCTCATAAACTGAATAGGGCAAAATATTTACACTAGCCCCTAAATCAAGCAAGGCCTTCTCAATGTGGGTTTCTCCTATGACACATGAAATTATTGGATAACCCGGGTCCTTGTATTTTATGTGCATATGACTTAACAAGTATGAACTCACACTTGCTGCTAAGAATGCTCTCTTTGGTACATTGATGGTCTTTTTCTTGGTATAAAGGTCTTTTAAGAACTTGGCATAAGTCAGAACCTGTTGAACCATGTCTAGTAGAGGGATATTTATCTAAACTTGCTTAAATACCTCTAACATTTTGTCTAAATATTTCGATTGTTTATTAGACCTTAATTGATTTGGAAAAGGAGCTCTAGAGATTGTGGGCATCTGGTTTGGTGCACTATTAGTTTTAGGAGCTTGAGTTTGTAAGGTAGATTGTTCATTGGGTGGCTCAACAAGCTCAGCACTCAAGTCTTCTCTAGTGTCAGGTGTATCTACCTTATTGTCCACTTATTTTTCTGATCTCAAGGAATGAATAGCATTAACTTGATTAACCTAGTTTCCTTGGGATGGTCTACCATTTTGGTTTCTTGGGTTGGTCTCAGATTGGCTAGGTAGCCTACCTCTCTTACGTTCACTTATAGTGGATGCTAGCTGACCCACTTACATTTCCAAATGGGCTATGGCCTGGGAATTTGAATTCAAAAGTTGTTTTGTGGTTTTCATGAAATTACTTAAGGTGGCATTGGTGTCAGCATTAGATTTGACTAGGGCTTCCAGGCTTTTCTATAAAGAATTAAGTTTCTTTTCATTAAAGCCTGGTGGTGGCAAAGTGTTCATTACAAGATTAGGCCTTGGGTTCTGCTGATTTAAACTTGGACCGCCTATATTTGGATTTTGTGATCATGAGAAATTTGGATGATTCCTCCATCCTGGGTTATAAGTGGGTGCATAGGGATTGTTCAATGGTCTCTGATATGTGACATTCACCTATGCACATCCATTATCTATTGGGTTCATCAGGAGGGGACATTCCTCAAGGACATGGTCTGATGCATTGCACCCATTGCACATGGGTGCAGACACTTGATTTACTTTGGCTGGTCTCTGAAGTTCTAAGGCCTCTAACCTACGTGTCAATGTTGCAATTTTGGCTTCTATAGCTAGGAAGGTTTGAATTTGGTCTATTCCACCTCTTGAAGGTATGGATTTTTCTGGTTCCCTAGTTGTTTTCCATTGTAAACTTTTCTTGGCTAGGCCTTCTAGAAATTGTCAGGCTTCATTTGGTTCTTTGTACATAAATTATCCCTGACACATGGATTCTAATGTTGTTCTGGAATTTGAATCTAACCCTTCATAAATTATTTGGCATAGCCTCCAAGTTTCTACTCCATGGTGTGGGTATTGGGTCAAGAGGTTCTTGAATCGGTCGAAGTATTTTCAGAATGATTCACCAGCTAATTGATAGAATTGGTTTATTTCATTTCTAATTCTAGCTATTTTATGATGAGAAAAATATTTTTTCAAGAATATTCTCATAAAGCCCTTCCAAGTCATGATAGATTGATTTGGAAGACTATAAAGCCACTTTTCGGCATTATCCTTGAGGGTAAAATTGATTTATCTCAATTTAATTTCGTCCTCTAACAATTATTGTAGTTTTATGGTTGCACAGACCTTTTCAAATTCCCTCATGAATATATATGCATCCTCTATTCCCATGAATTTTGGAAGCATGTTAATGATTTGAGGTTTGATTTCAAAATTGTTTGCTATGAGTTGGGGCAGCCTGATGCAAGAGGGTTGGACGGAACCTACTAGATAACATAAGTCCTTAAGGGTTTAAGGCTTAGGCTAATTTGCTAAATCCATTATGGATGTTGAGGTTGTAGGATCTGAAATAGGAACTAAATTCATTTTGACTAGTCGACCTAAAATCCTTCTCCACACAGGTGTTGGAGAATTCTCTATATTCTCAATGTCCTCAATCTTTTTTTTTTAAATTAATTCAACCTTTTCATACCCTACGACAACCATGCAACATAACTTTTCATTATGCCAGGGCAACCTTATGTCAGGGCAATCGAGATTGGAATTACCTAAAGTAAAAATTTTATTTACAAACAAGTTTCAAATAAATTAATCCTAACATAAGATCAGCCTAGACCTGACAGCTTCTAACTGTTCCAAGTCAACCTTCGAGCACTCCAAGTTCAATCAATTCACTAAATTGGTCAGATAAGTGTAAGATTGGCTGGGGTCCTCCTATTGTTTTTCTTAGACACCAATTAGATTGGCCAGGACAGCGAATAAAACCAATTAACGAACCGCCTTTCTTCAAAACTTAAATCCTGAACCACTTTCCTAGACACCAATTCAATGATTGAATCTAGCTTGGTATAACTCTTAGTGTACTTGTCCTAATGAGCTTGGATGTCTCTAAAGCCAGTGTCTAATTGATTTTATTTAGAGACCTGGGTTAATGCAAATGAAGGAGTCTTGTTTGTGGGCTAAGGAAGGATAATGAGGTCCCTACCTTATCTTGTTTAGGTCTATGCCCTTAAAGTGATTTAAGAATGCCATGCACAAATAAAAAGAGATCAAACAAATTTAAAGGAAGAACTAAACTAAACTAAGATTATGATAAAATTGCTAATAGAATAATTTAAACTATGTACTTGGTTTCCAGCACTCACCAACTTAAAATAGATCAAATTAAAGCAAGAATTTAAAACATAGTTTAAAACAAACCAGCTTTCCCTGGCAGCGGCACCAAAAACTTGTTGTTTACTTTTGAAGATATAACCGCAAGTGCACGGTGTGTAGAGTAGCATGTCCAACGAGTATGGGTCGATCCCATGAGGAAATGGTGTTTAAACTATGTCTAAACCCTTGTTCAGGCAAGGTTCAACAAGAATGGTCATAAGTTAATTAAATAAAGAGTAATTTAGAAATAAGTAATGTAAAGGCCTAAGGTTTATGAATCTGCTAAACCAATATTTTAGAAAATCTTTCTAACGATCTCCCTAATGATATCCTCCAAATTCCTTCCTTTGTATCAACCAAGTATGGATTATGAAGAGATTAAAACTCAACTATAACCCAACAAAGTTTTAAAAGGAAGAAAAGCATAGAATATAAGTATTGTTGAGCCTTCTCTCTTCATCCTTCTTGCACTGAATCAAGTATGAATTACAAAGGGATTGAAACCCAATAATAATTCATCAAGTCTCTTGGTAAAAAGTTTAAAAGAAAGAATGACTTCTTGAAAATTGAAAGCTTAAGAAAAGATCCTTAGAAAGACTTCTAATCAAGATCTAGCTTCATTGCCAACCCTAGGGGTTTTCTTAACTAGACATTATTTAGATTAAAATTTAAAAATAAATTTAAAAGTAAAAACTAAATTCCTACACTACTAGCTAGAATTCATATTTCTAATTTTTTAATATATGCAGAAATTTAAACTAGCCCAATAGCAAAAATTTAATTGCATAATTTAAATAGCATGAATATAAACTAACTGAATGCTGAAATTAAAATTAAAACAAAAATTTATTGCTAGAAAAATTAAACAATCTTAATGACATACTATTTAACTCCTAAGCCATTGACAGGGGTTTGGAGTTACAAAAGAAATAAACTAAATAACTCTAGCTTTCTCTCTTTCTGAAGGACAAGAAGAAGGAAGTAGATGGATTAGAAAATACTTCTCGACAAAAAGAAAATCCCTCCCCTCTCTGTTCTTTTTTTTTTTATAGGTGAAGGAGAGTGCGTCGACCCTACATAAAAATAGAGTTGGTTTCCCATCTCAATCTGCTTCAACAACTTCTATTTTCTTCGAGCTATCTGCTGGATCGTCGCATCGCACCCACTTCTGTTTTCTCAGAGTTATCCGTAACTTTCTTCTTTCAGACAACTCAAGCACCCAACAATCAAATAGAAGGGAGGTGGCTATGCTGTTGGGAGAAAATCCATCTGGACACGAGGATGGGGTGGCACGGTGGCATGAAGAGAGGGGTTCCATAGCATAGGGAAGGACGACTATGGCGGAGTTGGGCAGCAGCACCGAGATGAAGAGGAGAGCCATGGGGTGGTGCTCTTGGGCATGCCGGTTCCTTAAAACAAGAAAGAGGGCTATGGCGGTGCATGGGAGGTGCTTTCGGTGAGCGTCGACTTCGTGTGAGCGACGATGACGAAGGATCTTAACTGTAAGCAATGGAGCTTGGGTGTTCTACCAGTCGGCTTGGTGAACATTCAATCAACTCTGGCGACCATTGCTTGGTCAGATATAGAGAAGAAAGGAGAAAGGATGGATTTTTCCAGTATCTCTGATGGATTCCGACGAGGTGGTGACGGTTGAAATGTTGAAAGCAAAGAAACTATCCCTTTCTTGAATTTTTTCTGACGATCGGCAAGGTGGATGGAGGTGAGGTGTTGGCAGCAAGTTTCCGACAATGGCAAGAACAAATGGTGATTTTTTGAAGATGATAGAACGGTCGGATTGGCTTATGGTCCACGGTCCTATTCCATGGACCAACAGTCATGGAGGTTGAAGGTTGAAGGTTAGGGATGACTGCTTTGAAATCCATGCAAGAACTGGTCTTCTGACTTCGTTTGACCTCTGATTTCAATTTTGATCATACCGTTGGAATCCTGGAAGAATGCTCTTCATGTTGGCACATGCTTTCATTCAAAACACTACATAAAACTATCAATTTTAATTAAATAAGTTAATTTGATATATAAATTAATCAACTTATTTTTAATTTTTATGCATTTATCATATGGGTACGTCATCATTGAATATGACCAACTCTAGAGCATTCTGCTATCAAGAATGTCTTTGATGGGATATAGGTATAAGTGTCCCTTAGACCTAATATCATCTCGAGGCTTGCAAGCAACTTACTGTGCTTTGATACTAGATTAACTAAATTTTTAATTCAGTAATGGAAGGCTTTTGGGCACAGTCAAATACTTGTGAAGTCAGAGTGCGATCAAAATAGAATTGACCACTCCAAGAGTTGGAGAATAATATATCACTGTATTTCAATATAGCAAAATCTTGGCCAGGATAATCCATCAGATGGATTTGGTATTTTGAAATACAATGTGAACAACCTGATCAGAGTTGACGGTTGAAATCTAATGTATCCTACAAGCATTTTGGTCAAGGGATGAATTATATAGAAACTATATCCACATGGGTTCTAAAAATGATGTTCTATACGTTCGATCTATCCGACCGTAGGATACCATTGCTAGATGATTACTTCAATTATTATAGAAATATATTTCTATGCTACCAACTTAGGTTTGGACATACGAGGTCATACACATTAGAGCTTACGATTCGATCGGATGGTTGATCAACGATTAAGAATCATTCTAGGGTTAAACAATCAATATGATTGATGTTTAACTTAGTACAAGCATTATAGAAGGATTGATTAGCAATTTGATTGCTAATTAATTTAATTTAATTAAGCAAAAGGGCTGAGATTAATTTTAATTAAATATAATTTAATTAGATTTAGTTTGGGCTTGATTGGATCAAGTCCAATTGGCTTATTGGATAAGCTAAGTGCAGGAAAGAACTAGTCCTAGTTCAACTAGGACTCTGTTCAACCCAATTTTCTAATTTGATTAAAAAATTAAATTATAATTAAATCTAATTTAATTAAATTTTTAATTAGGTTAGAATCTTATATTATTTAGTTATCTTGATTTTGATTTGATTTGATTTGAGAAACCATATTTGACCAAGTCATAGATGGAATTCTAGTGTGACTAGGATTCCACCATGCACCATCTTAGCCCTCCATGCCTATTTTTTAGGAATTTTTCATGAAAATACACTTTTTCCTGATTTTCCTGCATGCCTCCTCTCTCCCTATCTTTCTCATATTTTAATTTGGTAGTTGACTAAGTCAAAAAGAAAAGTAAGTTTTGTTCTAGGATTCTATGAGATAGAATCCTTATAAACTAAAACACCTCCTTATAATTATGTTGCCCACACCTTCTTTATTTTCTCTAAATTTGATGATAAAAGAAGAAGCTTTTGTGTGCCCCTAATGCTGCTCCATGCTAGGAAATAAGGTGGGCACGCCCATGAGTTGAGGACCCCAGCAACTTGCCATATTATGTCCTTTCCTTGTCTGAGTTTTTAACCAAAATTTGACTCTGCATATCTTTTTATTTATGATGAATTTTTGGCTGAAATTTTCTTGGAATATAGAGCTTTGAGAGAACTTTGAGGTGTAGAAAAATCAGAGGGAGAGAGTCTTTGGGCATTAGGATTTGATAGATACCAAACTATGTGTCTAGGTGAGAGCAAAGAGAAGAAGAAGAGGGTCTTTTTCTAGGGTTGCTATGTTCATCATCTTTCTTCCTTCTTCCTTGGGTTTTCTGAGAGAGTCTCATATCTAAAACCTTTTTTCCACCTTCTTCTCTTTGGAAGAATCCAAATCCAGAAGAAGGAGGCATCTAATCGACCATCGAAAAAAGATCAGCATAGTACTAGCATACTATGCTGATTTTCTGCATCGGGATTTTTGATCATGCTTGTCAGCTCATGTGGATGACTTCTAGAGATCGGACGCACGTGTAGCTCACAACTTCATTCTCAAATCCAAATCAACAAGTTAGAACATCTAACTTGCATAGGTAATAGATCTGATCTACTAGTTTCATAGCTACATTAGATGTAGTATTGTAACATATTGATGAGATCAACATGTTAATTTTTTCTTTATATTTTTAATTTTTTATTTAATATCATACCTTGATTATGTAATAAATCTTAGATTTAGGATATTTTTATATTTATTTAAATAAATATTTAATTTATTTAAATCTTTCGCTGCCTGATCTTGAAAAAGTTTCAAGATCAATCCGTGAAATCCTAGATTTGGTTCCTTCAGCAGGTACACTAGGTTCCGGATCTAATCTAATCAAATTCGACTCAAGTTTAGCTATAGATATCAATTTTTCTACCTATTGAACTTCATCATGTTCAACCTTAGAGGCAATGGTTCCTTCACCAGGAAACTTCCTTTCTAAAATGATTATCTTAAGATTGACGAACACCTTTTATTCTTCAGCGTGGTAGAAATAGTAACCCTTATTTTTTTTGGGATATCCTATAAACACACACTTATCAGATCGGGATCTAAGCTTATCTGTATGCAAATATTTGACATAGGCTGGACAACCCCAAACCCATAGGTGAGAGAGTGTAGGCCTACGCCCAGTCTATATCTCATAGGGAGTCTTTGCGATAGATTTACTCGGTATATTATTCAATATATAACATGCAATCTCAAGAGCATAACCCCAAAATAAAATAGGCAGACTAGCAAACCCCATCATGGATCAAACCATGTCCAACAAGGTTCGATTTCTCCTTTTCAATACACCATTATGTTGTGATGTTCTAGGAGGAGTCCACTGTGAGAGAATCCCATTCTCTCCTAGATATGTCAAGAACTCACTGGATAGATATTCACCTCCTCGATCCGATTAATACTCTTTCCAGTTTGTTTTTTTGCTTTGCCTCAAAATCTTTTGAACATTTCAAATGAATCCGACTTATGTTTCATCAGATAAACATATCCATACCTGGATAGATCATCTATGAAAGTGATGAAGTAGAAATATCCACCTCTGGCATCAGTGCTCATTGGTCCACATACATCAGTATGTACTAGACTTAAGAGCTCAGTAGCTCTCTCACCTTTTTCAATAAAAGGTGACTTGATTATTTTACCAAGAAGGCAAGATTCACAGGTTGGAAGTGTATCATAATCACTAACTTCGAGGATTCTCTCTTAAGTCAATCTGTTTATCCTGTTCTTGTTTATGTGATCTTGCCTACAGTGCCATAGGTAAATATCAGAGATATTATCTATCTAGGATGTTTTCTAGAAGTATACATTACACTTATAGGCTATAATAAAATGTAAACACCATTTTTCTATTGTCCTTGCATTATTGTAATATTATTCATAATAATGTCATAATAATCTCTTTTTATTGACAAATGATAACCATTTGTGGCCAAAAGGCTAATAGAGATTATATTCATCAGAAAGGAAGAGCAATAATGACATTCATTTAAAAAAATGAAATTAGTATTGAAAATGAGTTGAATTATTCTCATAGCTAGAATTGGAACAGACCTTCCATATCCAACATTTAGGAATCACTCTTTATTTTTAAATTTTCTACTAACTTGAAGTCCTTGCGACGTATTGCAAATATGGACTAGACTTCCAGTATCCAATACCCAAGTAGAAATATCACAAATAAAGAAATTACAAGGTGTTATCACATAACATCCTTGATCAGCAACTACTTGCTTATCTCTCTTATTCAGCCTATTCGAGTCTTGAAAATCATGATACTAAGGATAATTCCTCTTCCAATGCCCCTACTTCTTACAGTGGAAGCATTCTGCCTAATCTAGGTTATTCTTGGATCTTATGTTTAAATTGCGCATAGAGGCCCTAGTACAAACCACTTCATGTTGCTGAACAACATTCAACTTTCGATACTTATTATCAATGTTAGGTCCCATAAGTTAATCATTGTCTAATAATGAATGGAGCAACTATGGTCTAGGTTTAACTACACAAAGAAGAACTAAAAGCATAATTAGTAATTGACTCATTAAACCTAAAGATTTGGACTTTAATCAAAAGATTTCTTCCACTATTTTGTTCGAATTGGTAGCCTCTACCTCCAATTCGAGGAATTATCCTAATTTCTTAGTGGGTACTAGAATCCACATAGACTGCACACAAGCCCATCTATGGTTGGTCTATCCATGTACATATAAGTATAGGTTCATAATCAATTATTTTTTAAAATAATTTTTAGTAATTTAATTTTGCCCCAGGTATCTTTTCAGTAGGCTAGGACCTCCACTGAAAGTCTCGATTAGGTCCAACCATTAACTTGATCATACTTGGTCCATCTAACTAATGAATAATTAAGTCCAACTATGGTTGGTCAATCTAACCTTCATTTAGAGAGACACATCCAAGAAATCATATTATGAATGATAATTCCATTAGCGGATAAGCACCAGGCCTATGGGCCTCCAATGATTATCCAACTAATGGACCCATTATCAGCCACTTAATAGGAGGCTATGATCTAGTTATCACTAGAACTATTTTATTTTATGGACCTAATAATTTTAGAGGATTTAATTGATTTGATTTAGAGAAAGAAGGTCAGATGAACCAGCTTATCATGATCCTCCCACTGGCTTCACCAAGTCAGATTAAGGGAGACCATTAATAGGCTAGTCTAGGAGCACCAAAATCAGTCATATTAATTTACCTAGCTGACATGGGTGAACTTGAATTGTTAAGTGATCTGATCAAAACATAATCTCACCAAAAAGGTCATGTAAGTGAGATCGGTAGGAGGGTCTACCAAAGCTTACCTTAGACACCATCAGAAATGGCTAGATAAGTGGGCTGCCAATTAAAAACCACCGATCGTATGTGCCAGACTTACCTTAAATATCAACTAGTTTAATTAGTCTTGATTAGATCAACCTAACAGTTTGAGCTATATCGCAAAGCCAAGAATCAAGTCTATCTTGGGTCTCATTAAAGATATAGACTTGACCAACTACAACTATTGTAATTGATCAAGAGAATCCTTGACCTAATATAAGACAATAATTGATTAGATCTAGTCAATTCTATAACTAAGTCCATTCTTTAATCTAACCCTAGGTCTAACCCAATTAATGGACCTAATCTCTACTAACCCATTTAACGCAATATGTTATGATTCGTATCTTAGGATCTTCAATTTACAATCCTATATCCTAATCAAACAACTTCTTAATTCTTAACTAAGTTTTGGGCTGAGGGTTAGGGTTCGAATTTTTGGAAATGATTTTCGTATTTGTAAAATATTTTTAGAACATGGTTCTACAAACCAAGTTATATGTTTGATTCAGAATCAAAATGCAAGTAACATAAACATAAATCTACTTTAGATCTAATCTAAACAGGTTCATGTAATTAAAATAGTTTCAATACCAATCAATTATAAATCAACTTACATAAAATCTAATATATTTATGATGACTAAAATTAGATTAAAATATTTTTAATCAGATCATAAAATTTTTTATATCTTATCTAAAATTTTATGATCAATATTTTAGATCAGTACATGCTAGGACAACCTTTTCACTGTAAGGGATAAACCTTACAAAAGGACAACCTTATATGATTAGTCCGTGCAATCTAAAAATTTTATTTTTAGATCTAAAACTATTTTAAATCTATTAAATTATAAATAAAATTAGATCAAATCTACTAAATTTTTATTAGGAGCAGATCATCACGAACTAGGATAACCCTTTAACTATAAGGGGTAAACCTTACAATAGGACAATCTTATGGTAGTTCGTAAGATCTAGATTTTTAATTTTAGATTTAATAATTAGATTATAAATTAGATATAATCTAATAAGTAATCTAAATATGTTCAAGAAAATCATGTAATAAGAACCTGGCTTTGATACCAATTGAAGGAACTAGATCCAGGGTTTTAGGGCAAGATATTGAAACTTTTTCAAGATCAGACAGTGAAAGACAAAAATAAATTAATATTTATTTATAAATACTAGAAAATACCCTATATCTAAAATCTATTACATGATCATGGCATTTTATTAAATCAAAAATTAAAATCTAAGGAAGAATAAAATGTTGATCATATCAACATGTTACTATACTACATCTAATATAGCTATAGAATAATAGATTAGATCTGATACCTGAGCAAGTTAGATATTCTAACTTACTGATCTAGGCTTGAGGATGAAGTCATGAGCCACATATGTGTCTGGCCTTTAGGAGTGATCCACACGAGCCCACGAACACGATCTCAGATTCTGATGTAGAAAATTGGCATAGTATACTAGTACTCTACTGATCTCTCTTCGACGGTCAATTTGATGCTTTCTTCTTTTGAATTTGAACTCTTACAAAGAGGAGAAGGAGGAGAGGCAGTGTTAGATGTGAGACACTCTCAAAAAACTCAAAGAAGGAGGAAGGAAAAAGGTGAATACAGCAACCCTAGAAGAAGACCCTCTTCTTCTTCTCTTTGCTCTCACCTAGACACCTAATTTTGTATCATTGAATCCCCGTACCCAAAGGATCTCTCTTCCTGATTCTTGGGCGCCCCCTCCAATATTTCTAGCATGTACCAGTAAGGAGGGGCACACAAAAAAGGTTCTTTCTCACATGGAATAAGAGAGAAAAAAATAGGAAGAGGGGGCGACACCTATTGGGAAGAGTTTAGGTTTGTTAAGATTCTATCTCATATAATCCAAAATCAAAACAAACTCCTTTGACTTGGTCCTCCATCGAAATACCATATGAGAAAGAGAGAGAGGGGGGGCATGCATGTAGATCAGGGAGAAAGGGATTTGTCACACAAAATAAGACAAGAAATAGGGCATGGGGCTTGGAGGGCTAAGGCGGCGCAAGGTGGAATCCAAGTCCCACTAGGATTCCATCTATGACTTGATCAAACATGATTTCTCAAATCAAATTAAATAAAAATTAAATCAATCAAATTAAATTAGGTTCTAATCTAATTATGAACTTAATTAAATTAGATTTAATTAGATTTAATTTTGATTTAATTTTTAATCAAATTAGATAATTGGTTTGACCAAAGTCCTAGTCGAACTAGGACTAGTTCTTCCCTGCACTTGACTTATCCAATAACCAATTGGACTTGATCCAATCAAGCCCAAACTAAATCTAATTAAATTATATTTAATTAGACTTAATCTCAGTTGTCTAGCTTAATCAAATTAAGTTAATTAGTAATCTAATTGCTAATCGATCCTCCTACAACTCTTGCACTAGGTTAAATATCAGTTGTATTGATTATTTAACCCTAGAACGATTCTCAATCATTGATCAACCATCCGATCAGATCGTGAGCTCTAATGTGTGTGATCTCATAGGTCTGAACCTAAGTCGATAGCATAAGAATATATTCTTGTACCAATCGAAGAAACCATCTAGCAATGATATTCGATGGCTGGATAGGTCGAATGTGTAGAATAACATCCTTAGAACCCATACGGATATAGTTCTTATATAATTCATCTCCTTGACCAAAATGCTCGTAGGATACCTTAGAATTTAATTATCAACTCTGATTAAATTGTCCACATTGTATTTTAAAATATCAAGTCCATCTGATGGATTACCCTAGCCAAGCTTTTGCTACATTGAAATACAGTGATACATTCTTCTCCAACTCTTAGAGTGGTGAATTCCATCTTGATCATACTCTGACTTTGCAAGTACTTGAATGTGCCCAGAAGCATTCCATTACTAAATTACAAATTCAGTTAGTCTGGGATCAAAGCACAGTGAGTTGCTTGCAAGTCACTAAGATGATCTCAGGTCTAAAGGACACTTATACCTATATCCCATCAGAGACATTCTTGACAGTAGAATGCTCTGGAGTTGGTCACGTTCAATGATGATGCACCTATACATCTTACTTATATGCCATACTAATGTCCCCACACTCCTTGGTTAAGAGGATGATAGGAACGCGATGCTGTCGTTAAGACATCGTGTTTATCAGTTTAATCCGACTTCTTAAAATCATTAAAAATGCGTAGACAGTAGTGAGTCGGGTCGAATCCACAGGGAAGGTAGTATTTTAGATTTGAAATCTTTGATTTTAAAAGAAAAAGAAATAAAAGAAGAGTTTCAGGATCAAAAATAAAGTCGGAAAATTAAAAGTAAAAATTAAAAGGTGCAGAAATTTAAATTTGGTACTAAGATCTATTAGTTAGATCTTAGCATCTACTTGCAATAAAATAAAAAATAATAATTAAACTATAGAAATTAAATAAAAATTAAAAGAAAGAAATTAAAATGCAAAAATAAAACTTTTATTAATTAAAATTTCAGAATTTAAATACATAGAATATAAAAAATAAAATAGCCTGATCTCTGATCTTGGATCGGCATTGGCAGAAAGATGGTGTAGAAGCTCGGCTCTTCTTCTCGGCATCCGTTGCTTCGAAGCAGCCTTTAACCCATAGCCTGGCTTCGCCCTGTACCAAAGCTTCACCTTGATCGGAGATATCAATTTTTGATGGCCTGGGGTCCTTTTTATAGAGCTAGGAGGGCTGGATATTTTTTCTAAAGGCAATATGGGACTAATAGCCTTTGTAATCATAAAAATACAAAGAAATTCGGATAAAATTTCAATCAAAACAGCTCTGATACAACTCTGCTAAATCTGATAAAATTCAGCCGTTCAACAGGAATCCAACGGTCCAAAAATCATCAAAATCAGATGCAGATAAGCTCAGATCGGGTCGGATTAAATTCTGGCCGTTGGATCGCGCTTGATCGAGGAAATCTGGCCGCAAATCGCGCTTAGCTTAATAGAATTTGAATCAAGCCTGGAAATCACCACCGCCGTCCGATCATGACCGCAATCAACCGCAGCCATCCGATCGCACAATTACTATTCCCATGGACCGCGTGGACCGGCCGCACCGCACACCGCAACCAATCAGCGCTGCTGTTGTTGGACGAAAAGACTGAATTACCCTTGTGAGCCTGCGATAAATTTCTGTAGACCCTTAAGGGGTCTAGGTCCACCACGTGGCAATCTCTGATTCGCCGAAATTTGCTGAGCTGGCGGTCCACGCCTGGATCGTGGACCGACTGATGGCTTCAACGGCTGAGTCGGCTTGATGGCTCGGCTTGGCTTGGTGGCTCGGCTTGCGGAGTCGGCTGAGCCGTTTTCTTTTTTATTTAATTTTTATTTATTTTATATTTTTAAAAATTCATATCTTTTTCATTTTAGCTCCGTTTTACTTAAAATTTATTTCGTTGTGATCAAAAAAATGAGCTCTTTCTATTGATAATAAAATTTTATTTTTTTAATTTTTATTAATTTTTATTATTTTTTAATTAATTTTTTAATTAATAAAAATATGAATTTTTTAAAAATTATATATAAATTGATTATTAATTTTTAAAAATTAATATCAATTAATTGATAAATTAATACTTTTATTGATGAATTTATGATGCTTATCACACCCCCCAACTTAAGCTTTGCTCGTCCTCGAGTAAAGAAAGAATTTAGTTTTAAATATCTTTTAACTTTAGAGTTTCGAATTTTACTTAAGCAATTTTTAAAATGACCATTGATATTCAGTAGAGCTTAAATGAGATATATCATTGGGGTATTAATACTTATCAATAGAAAAATTAAGTAAAGAACATTAAATTTTTCAGAACTTTTTCTAAATTATTCCACTTTTATCTCTGATTTGTCTAAACTTTCATATAGGCAGGTGTATTGCTACTTCCATCCTTCATTTATTAATTTTTATTTTCACATTGCCCACTTTTTGATGCGAATATCATTGCTTACTTAGGCAACGGGACCCGATTACTCGGTGGGAAACCAATGTTTCTTTTTTTTTTTTTTTTTTAACGTTGTACTACTATTGAGTGTCTTAACTCCTTAAGCTTTCTATTTGATCCATGTAGCGAGTCTTGGGCCAATGACTCCCAAACCAGTTGGCTTTAGGGCACTAGGTATAGAATACCCCTCGGGCTTACTAGCTCGAATCAAATAGGCTACGAGTTAAGACTAGCTTTACAACGAGCTTCTTTGCCCTTCCCACCTTTTGACGCGAAACTCAATGCTTGCTTAGGCAAAGAGACCCGGTTACTCAGTGAGAAGTACTTGGAAACTATTTTATTAAAATAAATTTTTATATGAAGAAATGTATATTTATCCTACACAAGCCTATAAAAAGTAGACTTTTCTTTGATGCTAGTAAAAATAATTAGAAATGCTCCAAAAAATTTTTTTTTATGTTCTGGACTTAACTCTTTATTGAATTTTCTTAATACTTGATTCCTCAATATCTCACAGATTCTCTGATCTGTGTATCAATTTTCTTTTAAAAATGCTTAGTTTTATTCGATTCTTAAGCATAATCAAGTATCTAAATACTAAATACTAACTTTTTCGAGGACTTAAAATTTTAAAATTTTTTTATTTTTCCCTCCCTCCAACTTAATCGACATTGTCCTCAATGGAGAAGAAGAAAAAATAAAGGATGTAATAAAAAAAATAGAAGAATACACCTATATTTTATTTATTTATTTATTTATTTATTTATTTATTTATTTATTTATTTTATTTTTTTTTTGGTCCAGCACATGCCTTTGAAAATTTGAGCTCTCCCTCCAACTTATTCAAATTATCCTAAAAAAAAAAATAAGATAAATTAGATAAAAACTAAATATTGGGTTGCCTCCCAACAAGCGCTAAGTTTACCGTCTTCAGCCAGACACAATGTAGCTCACTATCCTGTGTCGAATATTGGATTGACAAATTCCAATGGTTTTGGATTGCCAATCTCAGAAAGTTGATGTTGATTTTTAATCCCATTATTGATATATTCACTGTTAATTTTTGGGATATATTTTATGATTCCATTCTCAGACCCATGTTTATTAAGAATTTCTCCTATTTGTTTTTCTAAAATGCTCATAAATGGAGTTTTAGGAGTTAAGTTTGATTCAATGGGTGCTGGAATGGTGACTAAAGGTGGTTTTAATTCTGGAGGTAAATTAATGTGATCCTGCTTAAACAACTCCATTGATATTTCATTACATGCCTTTTGATTTTTATAAGAAGAACCAGCTTCTAGGGTTGAAGGAAATAGGACATTAGGTTTATAAGTCTCGGGTAAATCATCTATTCTCTTTTCCCTTATTTCTATCTCATTTAAACTGGAACTAGCATCAGTACTAATTCCTGGCTTGGGTTCTTCTATGTGGTTAGTCTCAGTACTAACCAGTTCTTCTAAATTTTTATTTTGGCTAGCATCAGTACTAGCCTCTCTCACCTGGTCTTGGTATGGGTCCATAAGAATCTTATAGCTTTTAAGTTCAGGAATTACTTTGGTATTCTTAAATTGGAGATTCTTAGATGAAACATTAGATTGATAATTTAATCCAGGTGGTTGGTGGTCATTAGGTGGATTATTTAAAATTGGTAGGTTAGGTAGTTGATCTAGTTCTCTCCTCATGTTAGACTCAACTAATTATCCTATTTGAGCTTCTAGTCTGGCGATAGATTGCTGTTGAGTTAGAATTAATTGTTGAAGTTGGTTAAATCTATCATCAGCTAGATTGGTCTGTTGAGGAGGTGGGTATGAAGGCTGATTATAATATGATGGCTGGTTAAACTGACTAGGCTGACCATTATTATAGGCATAATTTTGATAATTTTGCTCAAGTGAAATTTGGGTCTGAGCCTGAGTCTGTTGGGTTGTCCAAGAAAAATTAAAGTTACTCCAATCTGAATTATATGAATTTAAAAATGGGTCATTAATCAATTTGGAGTATCCTTGAGTAGCTTGAACTTGTTCTTGGATAAAATGTGAAAACTGTGCAGTCATAGAATATTCACTTACATGATGGGTTGGACTAGCACAGATTGAATAACTCTCCTGATAATTAGAAGATTGTTGACCTAGGATTAGGAGTTGATCTATTTTCTGATCAAGAAGGTCAACTTTATCTAATTTTTGGACTATTAGATTTATATTAGCCATTTGATTATTATGTTTAATATGAATCAACCATTTAATTAAGTTCAACTAAATCAGAAAAAGTGATTTCCTACCATGCATGTATTAGTGTAACCCTAATGTATGGTTTAAAAATTTTTAAATTTATTATTATTATTATTATTATTATTATTTTATTATATTAAAAATTAAATTTTTTAATTATTTTTATTTATTAATTTTAATTTAATTTAATTATTAATTTTTAGTTAGTTTAATTTTTATTTTATCTTATTTTTAGAGAAGAAAGGAGAAGAAAGAAAAAAGAGTTCTAAAGGAAGAGGTCCTAAAGAGTCCTAGAACTAAGAAGAAAGAGAAGAATTCGGTTTAATTAGATCTAATGTTGGTTAGCAATCAAGTTGGTCAATCAATCCTGACTAAGGGTTATCTTAGATCTAGACAGCTCCTAACTGCCAAGGTCACCTTCAAGCCCTCCAAGTGTAGGATTAGCCAATCAACTGGCCAGGTAAGTGTAAGGTTGGTGGGAGTCCCCCCGTTGCTTGCCTTAGACACCAATTATGCTTGGCCAGGTAAGCAAACGGAACCAATTAGAAACCACCTTCCTTCGGGCCCAATCGTCCCTGAACCACTTTCCTAGACACCAGTCAAATTGATTTATCCTAACTCGGTTCAACTCTTAGGATTCCTTATCCTATTGAGCTCGAGTTCCTAGGGTGATGTCTAATTGATTTTAAAATTAAAGGCTTAGGTCAATGCAGGATGTTGGTTGGTTGTTTGTGGGCTAAGGAAGGGTGATCAAATCCCCACCTTATCTTGTTTAATTGGGTTGTGCCCTTAATTTGATTTAATATGAATATGCATAAAAAATTTTCAATCAAAGGGTTCTATGCAATTTAAACTAGATGCATGTAACTAATTATATTCTGAAAGGCTTACCTTGCCTCCAGCAATCACCAAAAAAAATAAAATAAAAATAAAACTAATATGATGCATGCTCTAAACAGTTAGGGTTTCTAATCTTATCATGAGGCTTTTAATTAGATTTAAATGGATATTTTTTTTAAAAATTAATTTAAAAAATAAAATAAAATAAATAAATAAAATAAAAAGAAAAGAGAACTAGGGTTAGGATTGATCTCACCAGGCAAAACTTCTGATTCTTTTTGTTCTTTTTTTTTCTTTTCCTGCAAAATAATAAAAAAAATTAGTAAGAAAATAAAAATTTTGTTTATAATTTTTTTATAGAAAAATCAAAGAGATCAAAAATTTAATATCCATGCCTTCCCCGGCAACGGCGCCAAAAACATGATAGGAACGCGATGCTGTCGTTAAGACATCGTGTTTATCAGTTTAATCCGACTTCTTAAAATCATTAAAAATACGTAGACAGTAGTGAGTCGGGTCGAATCCACAGGGAAGGTAGTATTTTAGATTTGAAATCTTTGATTTTAAAAGAAAAAGAAATAAAAGAAGGTTTCAGGATCAAAAATGAAGTCAGAAAATTAAAAGTAAAAATTAAAAGGTGCAGAAATTTAAATTTGGTACTAAGATCTATTAGTTAGATCTTAGCATCTACCAATAAAATAAAAAATAATAATTAAACTATAGAAATTAAATAAAAATTAAAAGAAAGAAATTAAAATGTAAAAATAAAACTTTTATTAATTAAAATTTTAGAATTTAAATACATAGAATATAAAAAATAAAATAGCCTGATCTCTGATCTTGGATCGGCATTGGCAGAAAGATGGTGTAGAAGCTCGGCTCTTGTTCTCGGCATCCGTTGCTTCGAAGCAGCCTTTAACCCATAGCCTGGCTTCGCTCTGTACCAAAGCTTCACCTTGATCGGAGATATCAATTTTTGATGGCCTGGGGTCCTTTTTATAGAGCTAGGAGGGCTGGATATTTTTTCTAAAGGCAATATGGGACTAATAGCCTTTGTAATCGTAAAAATATAAAGAAATTTGGATAAAATTTCAATCAAAATAGCTCTGATACGACTCTGCTAAGACTCTGCTAAATCTGATAAAATTTACCCGTTCAACAGGAATCCAACGGTCCAAAAATTATCAAAATCGGATGCAGATAAGCTCAGATCGGGTCGGATTAAATTCTGGCCGTTGGATCGCGCTTGATCGAGGAAATCTGACCGCAAATCACGCTTCGGGAGTCTTGATCACCGCCGGCAGCATTCTGGACCGTCAGATCTTCATCACTTAGTTTTCTGGCCGTTGGATCGCGCCAGATAGCTTAATAGAATTTGAATCAAGCCTGGAAATCACCACCGCCGTCCGATCATGACCGCAATCAACCGCAGCCGTCCGATCGCGCAATTACTATTCCCATGGACCGCATGGACCGGCTGCACCGCACACCGCAACCAATCAGCACCGCTGTTGTCGGACGAAAAGACTGAATTACCCTTGTGAGCCACGATAAATTTCTGTAGACCCTTAAGGGGTCTAGGTCCACCACGTGGCAATCTCTGATTCGCCGGAATTTGCTGAGCTGGCGGTCCACGCCTGGATCGTGGACCGACTGATGGCTTCAACGGCTGAGTCGGCTTGATGGCTCGGCTTGGCTTGGTGGCTCGGCTTGCGGAGCCGGCTGAGCCGTTTTCTTTTTTATTTAATTTTTATTTATTTTATATTTTTAAAAATTCATATCTTTTTCATTTTAGCTCCGTTTTACTTAAAATTTATTTCGTTGTGATCAAAAAAATGAGCTCTTTCTATTGATAATAAAATTTTATTTTTTTAATTTTAATTAATTTTTATTATTTTTTAATTAATTTTTTAATTAATAAAAATATGAATTTTTTAAAAATTATATATAAATTGATTATTAATTCTTAAAAATTAATATTAATTAATTGATAAATTAATACTTTTATTGGTGAATTTATGATGCTTATCAGAGGACAACTAACTCCTATGGTATACAGCGACCTATACTCGATAGATGGTATTATCCTAATTAATAGTCTATCATTTGATCATGAATAAATTTAAGGACTAATCGATAAATTCTTTCTTTATCGAAGCTAAATAGTCCTAAGAACTTCATTACAATAATGAAGTTCGTTAGAAGATGAATACTTTATGATGAAAAATATCAAAATATATTTTATTTATTAATGAATCAATTATAGATACAATGTAGCTCAACCATCAATAGGCTAATAATTGGCTTTGGGACATATTTTCAATACTACATTGATCACATTCAGTGCAGATATACTCGTACATCTCACTTGGATGCCATATCAGTGTCTCCACACCACTTGGTTATGAGGATAGCCAACACATATGGCATTCAATGACCTACACTCGATAAGTTATCATCCTTATTAATAACTTATCATTTGATTATGAATAGTTTAAGAACCATTTAATAAATTCTCCTTTATCAATTGATTGTAGTTCTAAGGACTTCATCATAATTTAGAAGTTCATTTAAGAAAGATAGAACTTTTATGATGAACCAGCCAAATAACTACTTTTATTAGATAATTCATATACTAATTTCAATCATCTACCACTTAGATGATTAGCTTTAGGATATATTTTTCAACATTATCTTTGTAGATCTTCATCCTTAAGATGTAGGATGCTTCTTCCAAGTCCTTCATGGAGAACTGTGATGATAGCCAAACCTTTATATTCTATAATGTAGGAATATCATTCTCAATTAAGGGAATATCATCCACATACAATACAAGGGATACTACTATACAACCATTTATCCATCTATATATGCAGGGTTTTTCTCTATTCTTAATGAAGCCATATGTTTTCATCATCTTATCATAATGCATGTTCTAACTCTGAGATATCCACTTCAATCCACAAATGGATCTCTGAAACTTGCATACCTCAAACTCGTCTATAGATGCGAACCCTTCAAGTTGTATCATACACACCTCTTTGTCCAGTTCTCCATTTAAGAAAGCTATTTTTACATCAATTTGTCAGATTTTATAGTCCAGATGTATTGCTATTGCAAGCATGATCTGAATAGACTTGAGCATTGCCACGAGAGAAAACATCTCATCATAATCTATACCATAACATTGATGATATTTCTTGACAACCAAATGGGCTTTACAAGTCTCTACCTTCCTGTCTACACCCCTTTTACTTTAGAAAATCCACTCGCACCTAATGAGTTTTATTCCTTCAGGTGGAACAACTAGTATCCATACATTCTTGATCTTCATAGACTTCATTTTAGATTTTATGGCTTCGAGCCACTTCTCAAAGTTAGACCTCTGCATGGCATCCATATAGGTGATCAAATCCTCATTATTCTCATCTAGTTCAATAGGATCACCATCCTGGATCAAGAAATCATAATATTTGTTCGGCTAATGCGGTACTCTACAGAATCTCTTCAAAGCAGCCTCTTCAATGGGTTTTGAGTTTGATCTAATCAAACTCGGTTCTATAGTTTCACTAATTTATGTTGGTTATTCTATTGGTCGAACTTCGTCAAGTTTAATTTTAGAGATATTAGTTTAATCCCTAAGAAACTCCTTTTACAAAAAAACTGTCTTATTACTGATAAACACATTTTATTCTTCAGCAAAGATAGAAGTAATAACTCCTAGTTTTCTTAGGGTATCATATAAATATACACTTATCAGATCGAGATTTGAGTTTATGGATCTACAAATATTTGACAAAAGTTGGACAATCCCAGACTTGAAGGTGAGAGAGTGTTAGTCTATGTCCAGTCCATATCTCATATGGAGTCTTTACGATAGATTTACTTGAAATATTGTTCAGTACAAAACAAGCAGTCTCAAGAGCATAATCCTAAAATAAAATCGATAGACTAGCAAATTCCATAATTGATCGAACCATGTCTAATAAAGTTTGATACCTCCTTTCTGATTCACCATTATGCTGTGGTATCTATAGCGTTTGGCGTACAAGATGGAAGCATGGATTTCAAAGAATAATTATGAAATCATAAAAAAACCAAACCCAAAACCTAGGATCATCTTATTAGAATTTAAATCATTTAATATGCATTTATGACATATTAGAGGGTATTGGAGCATACCTCAATCGCTAAACCCTAATTTTGACTTTGATCGCCGGCAGTAGTCCGTCAAGATTTTCACCAGGTGCCCACATGTTCACCCTTCATTGTTTATCCACATAGAGACTTGATCAAGACACCAGCATCTCTAATTAATTTAATTAAAATTCTTATGATAAGAACTTTAATTATTTTGGGCATAACCTTCCTTAGCCTTTAATGTCACCCTTCTAGCCTTTCCTTGCCTTCCTTTCTTGTTTCTTGTCTCCTTAATTTTTATTCCTAATCTCTTTGTCTTATTGGAAAACTTCTTGTCCTTATATCAGGACCTCGTCTAAACAAGAGAAAGAAAATAAAGAAAATTGAACAAGAGAATCTATTGTAAGAAAGAAGGGAGGAGTTTCTGATGCTTTGGACTCTCGGTGCACACCCATATTTAGAATGTACGTAGGGGTGCCATCTTAATTTTTCATGCCCTTCCCACATCAACATCTTATGCCCCATCATCATATCTCACACCCATCTAAATTTTGCGTCATTTAAAATTATATATACTTAGTCCAAGAGGTGCCTTAAAGTAGAAGGACTCTTTGGACTAATTCTTCATATGTTTTATGAAGAGTCGCAATAATTCATTCAAGTGGTGCCATTAATTTCCACCATTTGATCAGAGATGTAGGCCATCCAATGGCCTAAAAGTGGGATGTCATTCATAAGGGGCACCAAGGTAGAGTGGGCGGCCAGGAGTCCTTCTTATCCCATTTTCCAGATAGATTACGAAGGAGTTTAAGAAGTAGGACTCTCCTCTCTGCCTCAGATCTGAAAATTATGTAATAATTTTTATATAAAACAAAAGGTGGAAAAGTCAAAGGAAGTTGGTGCCAACCATTTATGCACCAAGAATTTCCTAGCGCATAAAATACTTTCCCATGCACAAGAGAGAGAGTCTCTGGTGCATGGGACTCAGGTAAGTGGTGCCCAATGAAGGAACCAGATCTAGGATTTTTATAGGTAGATCTTAAAAACTTTTTCAAGATCTTACAGCAAAATATTTAAATAAATTAAATATTTATTTAAATAAATATATAAATACCTAGATCTTAGATCTATTACATGATTAAGACATGATATTAAATTAAAAATTAAAATCAAATAAGAAAATAAAAGGTTGATCAAATCAACCAATATCTACACTACATCAAATGCTGGAATGAAGTTAATAGATCAGATCTATTACCTAAGCAAGTTAGATGTTCTAACTTGCTGATCTAAGATTGAGGATGAAGTCATAAGCCGCACACATGTCCAGCCTCTAGGAGTCGTCCACACGAGCCTACGATCTCTGATCTAAAGTTTGATGCAGGAAATTAGCATAACATGCTAGTACTGTGCTGATCCTTCTTCGTCAGTCGATCCGATGCTTTCTTCTTTAAAATTTGGACTCTCCAAAGTATGAGAAGGAATATGAGAGTTTACTGATCTAAGACTCTCTCAGAAAAATATTAAAAAAAAGAGGAGAGATTGAAAATAAAACAGCCCTAGAAGAAGACCCTCTTCTTCTTCTCTTTTCTCTCACCTAGACACCTAGTTTGGTGCCTATGGAACCCCCATGCCCAAGGATCCCATTCCTCTAATTTTTGCACAGCCCAAACCTCTCCCAATGCTCTCTATTTCATAAAAAAATTAGAGTAAAATTCATCCAATAAGGAGAGAAAAAGAAGAGTCCAAGTTAGATCAAAATCCTAGACTAGAAATATCCAAACATGGAAAGTTATAGGGGTGCCCAACTCTTGGGCACCTCCTCCACAATTATTGGCATGGACAAGCAAGGTAGGGCACACAAAAAAGGATATTATTTTTATAAAATGAGAGAATAATTAATTAAAAAAGGGGGCGGCACTCAAGGGAAGGTATTTTGGTTAACAAGGATTCTATCTCATAGAATCCTAAGCAAAACTAATTCCTCTTTTGAGTTGGTCTTCCAACAAATTACCTTATGAGAAAAGGAGAGAAAGAAGACATGAGAAACCATGGGAGTGAAGAATTTTTGCATAAGAAACAAAACAAAAAGGGCATGGGGCGTGAGGATTAAGTGGTGCAAGTGATAGGGAGTACTAGTCACACTAGGACTCCTATTTTGACTTGGTCAAACAAGATCTTTTAACCAAATAAAATCAAAATTAAACCAACCCAATTAAATAAGACCCTAATACATTTAATCACTTAATTAAATTAGATTTAATTTTAATTTATTTTTTAATTAAATTAAAAAATTAGATTAATCTGAATCCTAGTTAGACTAAGACTAGTTCTTTCTTGCACTTGGCTTATCCAATAATCTAATTGGACTTGATCCAATCAAGCCCAAATCAAATCTAATTAAATTATATTTAATTAGACTTAATCTCAATCTATTGATTTAATTAAATTAAGCCAATTAGCAATTTAATTACTAATCAATCCTTTTGCAACTCTTGCACTAGGTTAAACACCAATCATATTGATTGTTTAACCCTATAATGATTCGTAATCATTGATCAACCATCCGATCAGATCGTTGAAGGAAAAAATCTTATTTCTGATGCAGGTTCATTTAGATCTAATTGGATTAAGAGGGATATTTCAAAAAATTTCCTCTAAGATCCTAATCAGATCTGAGATTCTTCAAATCTGATCTTATTGATCTGATAAAATAAAATAAAATAAAAATTAAATTAAATCTAATTTAATTATACCATTATTTTGGATAATCTAATTATCCTGTGATGATCTCGATGTTTGCCTAAGATTCTAGATGTAGCCATGCAAGCGCCTGGCCTCTACCAGTAGCCACTCTGGTAGGATCTGGAGATCTTCTTCTTCTCAATCAATCCTCTAAAAATCAGATCTGATTTTGAAGGTCTTCAAAAATACTTTTGAAGAACAATCATTGTCTTTTGCAGCAGTGCCACCTTTTTCCTTTCATATTGCCTTTCACTTGCTTGGATCGCACATAACTCGTGCCCAAAGTCCCTTGGGCATGGAGAGGAGAGAGAGGACCTGAGGATGGCATGGAGAGGGAGGGAGAGGGGCTATATGATGTGGGCTAGAGCAAAAGACTCCTAATTCTAGGCGCAGATAGGGTTTATATAGACCCTGCTGTGCCATGCAGTGCCGCATCATCCCAGCCAATCATGGCTTTTTGTGCAATCAGATCTAAATCTGATTGGTGGGATGACATCATCTGATCCAATCAGATTAGAGTTCCTCATGAACCTCCTTAGGTGGTGCCAAGAATGGTCAAATAGGACTCCTTGGTGCCATAGTATTTAAATTCATGAAGCAACCTGGAGTCCCATCTGTATGGGACTCCATGCGTTATCCTCATGAGGCGCACGCCTCTTTAGGCATGCACACCTTGCCTGTCTGCCTTTTAGTAGGGGGATAAGTTTCAAGATTCTCTCCTATGGGTGTATGAAACATGGGCAGATGTCTAAGTGTCAAAGGTGAATATTTGACTAAAGTCCAAAGACCAGATTTAGCAGGTGATGGAAAATGGCAGATGTTGTCTCAAATTTATCTCATAAATTAAGATAACCCTTTTTTGACCTGGACAAGCTCCAATCAAACCAAATAAAGGTTCCTGAGTGAGCCCAAACACATTTGGCTCAATCAAGATAAGTTTTAATGATTGTTAAAGAAGAACATTAGGCTCAATCGTGTGCTAGCATGATTTCCTTGAACCTAATTGAATCTTATTCAAATCAATTGAACTGGGTTAATCTAATTGATGATATCAAGATCCAAACCCTTGTTTGTGTGATCTAATTAGGTTTAGTTCCATATGGTAATGGGATATGTCGTGATCTCTATCATCGACATCATCGAAACACATTTCGTTGGATCAAAACTTTTCTGATTCAGACAACTAGTATGATCGATCATCCAAATCATTCTAATTGCTCCTAAAATCAACCAGTGACACCTAGCAGCATATGATGGCAACCCATTAGAACTGAAAGCGAACCTCTCGGTGCAGTTACCTGTATGATTAAGTTCCTCTATCTAGAGCTCCAATCGGATTAGGATTAAGGAGATCTCATCAAACCCTAGTTTTCATCATATGAATTAGTCATTCGATTCAAGTCCAATGTGAAACCCCTAATAAAAAATCTTTCTATTATTTCACTCGACCATTGCCATGGGCTTATGGACTCGATTCTCATGATCATCATAGGACTGCTCCTCTTCTACTGAGGTAGATAGATCTCTTATTGGTGCAATGCAATTCCTACAATGAACATGCAATAGCCAACATACACCTTAGGGTTCCGAATGGCTAGGAGACTTAGTTATGATATAGTCAAACTATAACACTCTCAAGGTGAACTATCGATGCACCTCAGATCAAAGAATCAGATACACCACTACAACATTGAGCCAGTCATCGAGGAGAAGGTAGACTTTCTCATGACTATTCAAGGTGATCACGCTCAATGCCCTCATTCTCTAACGAGTATCTATACTCTCGCTCTAGTGTCTTTACATCACAGACTCAAGACTCATCTATCCTGAAGAAGCGATCGTACACCAACATTTTGGATCAATCACCATCCTCATGATGATCCTATGATCGGGAGCATTTTATGAGTTAATAAGAAAAATTCATGTCTTAAATTTTCAACTCTTGAAAATATGAACTATCATTGCCATTAACTCAAGGGATGTATCATAGACACTTTCAAATATATATTATGATAGAAAAATTGTATTTTATTATTTAATTCAAAATTATATTTTCTAATGTCTAAAGTATCACTAATTTAGCTTCAAGGGCACATATCTACAATCCACTTACCTAAAGCATTGGCTGAATCCTAAGTCCATCTCTCAAGATGGTTTTTATTTCTGTTAGCCCAACGCTTTTAAGTGGGTATGCATCATTAACTATGTGTGAGACTCTCCTTGACTGACGTAACCCTCCCTCAAAGTAATCGTGATACCTGTGGTATCCATCACTCATATGTGCTTGGATTTTGGTAGACATTGGCTCCTACAATGCTATGGCAATTATTGTCACAATACAGAGAGCATTCGATGCATCACGTCAATCTCTTATGAACTTTTTGTACAGAAGCCTCTTTCGCACTTCTGATGTAGCGATGTACTCTACTTCCATGGGAATCTGCTATCACTATCTGCTGAAACTTTTCCAACCACCATTACACACAAACATACTTCAAATGTCGAACTTTCATCTCTATATCGGACATAAAATTGAGTCTGTATACCCCTGAACTTGGTCCCATTACCAAAAACAACACATATTTAGTTTTCTCAAGTACTAAAGATACATTTACAGAATCCAAGTATTCTCATCTGATTCGATTAAATATCACTCTTGACACTCACAGCATGGCTTATATCAGTCGGTACATCATGCATACATGAGGCTCCCGTATTGCTGAAGCATAGGGATCTTGCTCAGCATTAATCACTCAGGTGTGTTGACAACATTTCTAAGAGATGAATGCATGTCGAAGAGACCAATCCCTCTTGGAGTTTCCATGCTAAACCTCTTTACCTTCTTATGTACACTTCTATGAAGACCAAGCATCTATTCATCTATCTCTATAGACTAATTCCTATAATGAAGATGCTTTCCAGGTCTTTCAGAGAATTCTTTAATAACCATATTTTTAACTATGGTCAACATAGAATACATTTATCAATAAGGAGAATCATCCACGTACAGTCCACGAGAAATATCTCCCCACTATCTTTTTGAAAATACATGGTTCCTCCTCAATTTTATGAAATCAAAATAATTTGATACATCATAAAATAAGTATTCCAGCTCCGAGATGCTTGCTTAAGTCCATATAGACCTTTGTAGCTTGCATACTTTGTGATCAGCATCACTGTATGTGAATCTAGCAGCTTTCCATATAGAATCTTCCCAAGGTATCCATTAAGAATGTCATTTCATGTCCATTTGTCTTTTCATAATCAAAATGACTGCAACAGCAAGCAATATGCGATGGATTTTAGCATGGCTTGGGGAAAGTATCTGATATCAATCCTTTCACTGCTATACCTTTTGCACATCTAGCCTGAATGTCTCCCATTTCAGCTAACAATCTTTCTCTTGTAGATCCATTACACCATAGTACTTACCTTCTGGTGGATCTACAAGGTCCAGACTGTTTGAGGCATCGAGTCGATCTCTGACATTCATGGCCTCAACCATTTCTCGGATTCGATATTGATATCACATTTGTAGGTTTTGGGATCATCACCATGAACCATTACCTATGAGGAACATTTCCTCTACACCTCTGAAATATACCTAAGTATCTTTCAGGGGGATGGAAAACCTTTCCGATCTACGAGGTGGAGGAGGTAGTGTCTTATTGGCTCAACCTGATTTGGTTCCATTGTCCTTAGCTCGTTGCTCTTGTGAGACTTTCTCATCGAGCTTGATCTGCTTTCCAATGCCGCTATCTTGAATAAACTATTTTTCAAGAAAGATGGCATGTCGACTCACAATCACATTGTGGTCTTCTGGAATGTAGAAATAATATCCTAATGACTCTTTAGGATATCCTATGAATCGAGCTCTAAAGGACCTAAAGTCTAACTTGTCCGCTTGTTGTCTTTTGACATGAGCCGGACAACCCCAAATTCTGAGATGACTCAGACTTGGTTTCTTACCATGCCATATCTCATACGGTGTGGTAGGAACGGTTTTAGAGGAAACCCTATTCAGTAATATATTGAAGTTAACAATGAATGTCCCCAAAGAAAATCAGGAAGGTCTGTGAAGCTCATCATGGATCGGACCATATCTAATAGAGTCCGATTCCTCCATTCTGAAACCCCATTGAGTTGAGGTGTTCCTGGTGGAGTCCATTGAGAGACTATGCCATTTTCCTTGAGATAGTTCAGGAATTTTCGACTAAGGTATTCACCTCCTCGATCTGATCGAAGAACCTTAATGGGTTTTCAGTTTGCTTTTCTACTTCATGTCTGAATTTCTTTGAACTTTTCAAAAGCTTCAGACTTGTGTCTCATAAGATACACATACCCATACCTAGATAAATCATCGATAAAGATTATGAAGTAGACAAAGTTGCCTCTAGCCGGCACATCAAATGGGCCGCACACATCAGTATGTACTAGGGCAAGAAGATCCGTGGCCCTTTCCCCATGTCCTACAAAAGGGAGCTTAGTCATTTTGCCATGAAGACAGGATTCACAAATTGGATATGACTCAGAAGTCAATGGACTCAATAGCTCGATTTTCTCCAATTTGTTAACCCTATCTTCTGCTATATGATCTAGCCTTAGGTGCCATAGATACCTATCATTTGGACTATCCTTGGGTCATTTTGATCTTATGGCATTCACATTTTGCTCGATATTAAAGATAGATACATCGATATGTAACTGGTAAAGACCGTTAACAAGAAAACCACTTGTAATTTTATTTTTTTCATAAAGAATATTTTAATGGTCTTTAAGAAAACTAATTACATAGCCTTCTTATGCTAAACATGAAATAGAAATCAAATTTCTGCTTGTAGTAAGCACATAATAACAATCTCTAAGTACTAAATCTAAGCTAGATGGTAGTTGAAGAGGGTAGGTTCTCATGGCCACAACAGCAATCCTTACTCCATTTTTTATGCGTAGGATCATCTCACCATCCCTCAACCTCCTGCTATCCTCAAGATCCTATATGGAAGTGCACAAATGAGCACTAAAATCAGAGTCAAGCACCCAACTAGATACAGAAGAAATCATAAGGTTAGATTCAATTATGAGCATACCTCCAGAAGGACCTGTCTCCTTCTTATTCTTCAGGGTGGCCAGGTATGTAGGGTAGTTTTGCTTCAAGTGGCTGTCAGTTTTTCTTCTTTTTCTTTCCTCCTTCCACCTATTTTTTCACAGACTTCTTCTTTCTAAAAGACTTTCTTTTGGAAGAAGTCCATTCCATAGCAAGTACTGAGCCTTTAGAACCTTTCATAAAAAGCTCAGCAGTAACCAGCATATTCATAAGCTCAGCCAGAGTATTTTGAAGTTTATACATATAGTAGTTCATGATGAACTGCTCGTATGCATTAGTCAAGGATTGCAGAATTATATCATTCTATAGATCCAGGTCTAACTTCACTCTGAGCTTCTCAAGCTCTTTCAAGTTCTTGATCATCATCAGACAATGATCTTGGACTGACTGCCCATCATACATTTCAGCCTTAGATAGTTATTTAGTGACCTGATATTTGGCTACACGACTTTGTTCACCAAACAACTCTTACAGGTGAGCCAACATTTGGTGGACAGTCCTGATATCTTCATGTTGGTGCTGAAGCTCATCAGACATCGAGCCCAACATGTAGCATCTGACCTTGTCATCTTCATCCGTCCATTTGTCAAGAGATGCTCTCTGTTCAGTAGACAGACGAGCTGATAAGGTAGGAGGATCCTGGTCCAATACATGAGTCAACTTCTCAAAATCTAAAATAATTTTGAAGTTTTGGAGGCAATCCTTGTAACTGGATCCGATCAATCTATGGGTGTCTAAGATACGGGCTAGTGGATTGGATGCAGACATTTTTTTTTCCTATAGAGAGTCAAAGTTTCTAGTTAGATTTTGTAATTAAGACTTGACTAATTTGTTTAGAAATTTGATTTTTAAATAAATTAGCTCCCACTATTTTCTCGAATCCCTACACTCTCTTTGTAGAGATGCAAAAATATTCATGATTACTAATTTTTAGTGGGTGGTGCAGTCCCACCAACTGACTCATCACCTCACCTAACAGTTATTGGTGATGGGTTAGCCAATGAGTGAACAACTCTTATCCAATGATTCTCTAATCCTGGTGCACCTAGACTTGGTCTCTAATTCATGAATCACACCATGCCAAGAATATTGATCCACTCCTTAGTTAAGTCAGACCACCATTTGCACAGATTGGATTTCTAATTGAGTCTCTCACCGTATCCAGAATATTAAGTCCAATCCATTCTCCAGCCCGTAGCATCCAATGCCTAATAGACATGGTTGCATCTTTTCGATGCAACTGAACCACTATGACCAGTCGAGAACAATCAACCCTGGAAAGGGCCCGCACATCTACAATGGTGGAAGACCTTAGACTTAATCTTTTCTTAGGAAGATTTGATTTAGATCTCTTTAAACTAGACTTGACATAGCCATAACCATTATGACTAACCTAGTGGCATGGGTTAGCTCGGATTGTTACCATCTTAGATCAGGACTGAGCTACAAATATGGCTAGGTAAGTGAGATCGGTGGAAGGGATATGCCATTAACTCGACAAGAATGCATTCGAGTCGAGTAGCTCCCAATTAAAAATCAGTCGGTCATATCTACCAAACTTACCTTAGACACCAAATTGTTGAGCCAGAACCAATCGGATTAGCCTACAATCCAGACTCTAACCACTGAGCCTAATTAGGTCTTAGCTTGATCGATCACTCATGTGACTCGATCTTGACCCAGACTTAATCCTATTAGGCTGATCAATTTAAGCACTCTTGATTCCATCTAACCAACTCTTGATTCAGTTTGATCAACCGCTAGACCTAATTGAGCTACCCAAGCCTGAACCCAATTTTATGAATATATCTTAGATCTAAAAATTCTCAATTTTAGATCTAATATATTTCATAATCTTAATTCTTAATTAAGTTTAGGGTTCACAAACAAAATATGTATATAAAATCCTAGTGTTTCTGGATCTAGAATTTTGCAGAAAATAAGTTTTAGATTTCTAATTAAGGACGAATGCACAGCACCCCTACACATCATAAAAATACCCCATCGAATATAAGGAGAGGGCTTTTAAACCCTACTTCCTTCTTATGATCGGACGATCAAGGGGAACACCTTAATCAAAAATATGATAAATTTACAAAACTAGTTAGATCTACATCATATATCATATATATAAAAATCGATCTAACTAAAAATATATTTTGCATACATCTCATGTATTATATCATGCATATTTTCAGATCTAACTTATCTCATAAATATCTAAAAAATAAGATTTAAATTTAATCATATCAAATTAAAATTTATTCTAGATAATTTTGTAAAACTATTCTACAACTAGTCTAAACATGCATCTATCATATCTCATATAAATAAATTAAATAAGATTATTTTCTATTTTTTAGATCAAATTATAATATTTATAATATCAAAAAATAGTAAATAAATAGATCTCAAAATTATAATTAATCAAATTAAAATTATGATCATGTTAGACTACACATAGAACAATTCTATTCCAAGTCTAGTCATGCATCTCATACATCTTAGATCTAGATTATTTAATTTTTTTTAATTTTCTCATTTTAGATCTAGTAACATCTCATGTGACATCTAAAATCATCTAATTATTAGATCAAAAATAAATTAAAATTAGATCTAATGAATTTTGAAATTTGGCTTTGATACCAATTGAAGGGAAAAACCTTATTCCCGATGCAGGTTCGTTCAGATCTAATTGGATCAAGAGGGATATTTCAAAAATTTTCTCTAGGATCCAAATTAGATCTAAGATTCTTCAGATCTAATCTTATGAATCTAATAAAATAAATTAAAATAAAAATTAAATTAAATCTAATTTAATTATATGTTTATTTTGGGTAATCTAATTACCCTATGATGATCCCGATGTTTGCCTGAGGTTCTGGATGTAGCCATGCAAGCGCTTGACCTCTATCGATATCCACTCAGACAGGATCTAGAGATTTTCTTCTTCTTAATTAATCCTTAAAAAATTAGATCTAGACCTGATCTTGAAGGTCTTCGAAAACTCTTTTAAAGAACAACTGTTGTCTCTTGCAGCAGTGCTGCCTTCTTCCTTTCCTGTTGCCTTTCACTTGCTTGGATCACACCTAACTCATGCCCAAAGTCCCTTGGGCATGGAGAAGAGAGAGAGGACCTAAGGATGGAATGGAGAGGGAGGGAGAGGGGCTATATGGTGTGGGCTAGAGCAGAAAATTCCCAATTCTAGGCGTAGATAGGGTTTATATAGACCCTGCTGCGTATAAACCCTGCTGCGCCATGCAGTGCCACATCATCCTCGACCAATCATAGCCTTTTATGCAATCAAATCTAGATTTGATTGGTGAGATGACATCATCTGATCTAATTAGATTAGAGTCCCTCATAAACCTCCTTAGGTAGCACCCAAACTGGTCAAACAGGGCTCCTTGGTGCCACAGCATTTAAATTCATGAAGCAACCTGGAGTCCCATCTGTATGGGACTCCATGCGTTATCCTCAGGGGATGCATGCCTCCCTAGGCATGCACCCCTTGCCTATCTACCTTTTAGCAAGGGGACAAGGTCCAAAATTCTCTCCTATGGGTGCATGACACATGGGTAGATGTCTAAGTATCAAAGGTCAACATTTTTCCTTCATTGACTTCATACTAAAAAGTTCTGTATGATGGGAGTAAAAGAGGTTACTTACCCATGAGTCAAGGCATACATCTCTCTAAGAAGATGTCTCCTAAGACACCTAAAGAGAAAAATAGAATAGTTCTATTTCTTATGCTTTGGCTGTAGGATCAATTATGTATGCCACATTATGTATCAGACCTGATGTTGCTTATGCCTTAGTCATTGCAAGTAGATTTCAAGCTGATCTAGGAGAGGATCATTGGAAAGCTATGAAGAATATTCTTAAGTACTTAAGAAGGACTAAGAATATTTTTCTTATATATGGAGGATCTGATCTTAAACTAGAAGCATATTCTGACTCTAGTTTTCAATCAGACCCAAATGATAGTAAATTCATTTCAGGGTATATCTTTACTCTGAATGATGGAGCATTGAGTTGGAAGAGTACCAAGCAGCCAACTATAGCTGACTCAACCACTGAGGCAGAATACATAGCTGCAAGTGAAGCCGCAAAGAAAGCTGTCTAGATGAAGAAGTTCATCACTGAATTGGGTGTTGTTCCCGAAATTGAGAACCCAATACCACTTTACTATGATAATAATGGAGCAATTGCTCAAGCAAAGGAACCAAGGTCTCATCATAAGTCCAAGCATATTCTGAGATGCTTCCATCTCATTCATGACATTAA